>CAUYRT010046156.1:0-27313 GCA_963574885.1 Lepilemur ruficaudatus
CCTCAAACTCCTGGGCTCAAGCAATCCTACTGCCTCAGCCTCCCAAGTAGCTGGGACTACAGGCATGCGCCACCATGCCCAGCTAATTTTTTCTATATATTTTTAGTTGGCCAATTAATTTCTTTCTATTTTTAGTAGAGATGGGGTCTCACTCTTGCTCAGAGCTGGTTTCGAACTCCTGACCTTGAGCGATCCTCCTGCCTCAGCCTCCCAGAATACTAGGATTACAGGTGTGAGCCACCACGCCCAGCCTGTTGCCCTTTTTAAAAGGGGAGGAAAAGGATCCTACTACCCAGGCTTTGAACACTTTAGTATATACCCTTCAAGAACCTTTTCTGTGCACATGCATGTTATACATATTTTAAAGGGGATTTATTATACACAGTAATTTATAACTTGCTTTTTTAATTTAATAACATATCATAACCATCTTCTGACATCAATATTTATCTGGATTAGACTTTGTTTTATTCTGTTTTTTTTTTTTTTTTTTTTGAGACAAGAGTCTCAGTCTGTTGTCTGGGCTAGAGTGCCATGTCGTCAGCCTAGCTCACAACAACCTCAAACTCCTAGGCTCAAGCGATCCTCCTGTTTCAGTCTCCTGAGTAGCTGGGACTACAGGCATGCGCCACCATGCACGGCTAATTTTTTCTATATATTTTTAGTTGGTTGGCCAATTAATTTCTTTCTATTTTTAGTAGAGACGGGGTCTCACTCTTGCTCAGGCTGGTTTCGAACTCCCGACCTTGAGCGATCCTCCCGCCTCGGCCTCCCAGAGTGCTAGGAATACAGGTGTGAGCCACTGCACCCAGCCCTAGACTGTTATTTTAAATGGATGACTGGTATCTAACTCTATGAATGTGTCATAATCTTACCAATCCCTTATTGAACATTAATTTTTGATATATATTTTTAGGAGATAATATACACAATTTCAAACAATTTAAGAGGTACAAAAGCTACATCGATTCAACTCCCATACTTGAAATCTCCCCTTCCTAGAAGCAAACACTCTTACCAGTTGCTTGTGTATTCTTCCTGAGATGTTCTATGAATTTAACAGGCATGTGTGAGCATGTATGAGCATTTTAAAAAACACGAATGTTAACATATTCTATATACAGTTATGCATCATGATTGCTAGACATTTAGAAAGCTAACACTTTTTTACTACTATGAACAATGTTGAAGTGAACATCCTTCTATTTAAGCCTGCTTACATCATATTTGCTTTTATCACCAATAATAAACGTCCTCAAACAGGTGTGTCCTATCACCATCTCCTTTTAATCTATCTTATTTTTTTTTTTTAAATAACATTTTGTGTGTGTGTGTGTGTGAGACAGAGTCTCACTCTGTTGTCTGGGCTGGACTGCCGTGGCATCAGCCTAGCTCACAGCAACCTCAAACTCCTGGGCTCAAGCAATCCTTCTGCCTCAGCCTCCCGAGTAACTGGGACTACAGGCATGCACCACCATGCCCAGCTAACTTTTTCTATATATTTTTAGTTGGCCAATTAATTTCTTTCTATTTTTAGTAGAGACGGGATCTCGTTCTTGCTCAGGCTGGTTTTGAACTCCTGACCTTGAGCGATCCACCCACATCAGCCTCCCAGAGTGCTAAGATTACAGGCGTGAGCCACCACGCCCGGCCCTATCTTGTTTTTGACTAGTAATAGTCTTTTATTTTTTTGAGGCAGAGTCTCACTCTGTTGCCCAGGGTAAAGTGTAGTGGCATCATCATAGCTCACTGTAACCTCAAACTCTGGGCTCAAGCGATTCTCCTGCCTCAGCACCCCAAGTAGGTGGGATTACAGGTGGCTGTGATGATGCCCAGCTGATTTTTCTATGTTTAGTAGAGACAGGATCTCGCTCTTGTTCGGGCTGGTCTTAAACTCCTGAGCACAAGGGATCCTCCCACCTCAGCCTCCTAGAGTGCTAGGATTATAGGCATGACCACCATGCCTGGCCAATAATAGTCTTAAGAAGCATGAATATGCTTATAAATCTATAAGAAAAAGATGAACACCTTTACAGAAAATAGACAAATTTACAAATGGGAAAATGCTAATGGTCAACAAACATATACAGACATGTTAAATTAGTAACCAAAGAAATAAACATTTTAAAAGATACCATTTTTACCCCATTTGGCAAAGATCACCCATCACTACCAAAAACAAAAACAGCAGGGAAGGTCTGGGACAACAGGCACTCTCCATAGTGGAACTAAAAATTGGTACATCTTTTCTAGAAGGTAATCTGGTAATATGTCCTAAAAGTCTTAAATATGATTACCTCTTGAAACACCCATTCTAGTTCTAAGCATATTCTCTAATGAAATGATAAGGGATGTATTTTTAAAATGTGTATATAAGGATGTTCAGGGTGTGGTGGCCTGAGCCTGTAGTCCCAGCTACTTGAGAGGCTAAGGCAGGAGGATGGCTTGAGCCCAGGAGTTCGAGTCCAGCCTGGGCAACATAGTGAGACCCTGTCTCTAAAAATAAACAAATTTTTAAAAAATGTATATAAGGATGTTCAATAAAGTACTACCTACAAAAACAAAAAAATCTCAATATTCCTCAAAACAGGACAGTACTGGCTAGGTGTGGCGGCTCATGCCTATAATCCCAAATCCCAGCACTTTGGGAGACTAAGGCGGGAGGATAATTTGAGGCCAGGAGTTTGAGGTTACAGTGAGCTGTGATGGTTCCACTGTACTCCAGCTTGGGGGACAGAGCAGGCCCTGTCTCTTAAAAAGAAGCCAACTAAACAAAAACCAGAGAACAGTATTACGGTAATCTGGCACACCAGGCAGCCATTAAAAACTCAGGTTGCAGAAGAATACTAAATTACATGGACATACATTCATGATATTGTATTAAGTGAAAAAAGCTGGTTACAAAATAATATTGTAATGTGTAGTGCCAATTATGACAAAAAGATATATTCCCTCTTTCTGAAGTGCTGGTGAAAGAAATCCAGACACATAAAGACAGGCTAAATTACACATCAAAAATTCTACTGTGCTTATCTCTAAGCAGTGGGATTATTGATTTTTATTTTTTTCTTTGTGCTTTTCTTAATTTTCTAAATTTTAGCCAGCAAATATTATTAGATTGTAATGAAAAGAAATAAGCAGTTGAACTCTTGATTATTCAGGGACCGTTGTACAATCCTGCCCACCAGATTGGGGGTGTTATTTGTCTATTTGCCATGTGACAATACTTCCTTCATGTGTCGATGCATTGGCCCAGTAAACTATCAATAGCACAGGGCCTGGTACTGCAAGGTTTTGTCTTTTCATTCACAGAAGAAAATTTTTATAACTTACAAGAAGAGGGAAGGATATATACTTTGCTTCTCATCTTTTTGCCTGAGAATTTTTGCCAACCTGCTACTTAGGTAACTGCCTCTGCACAACTCATGTGAGAAAGGAGAAATTGTAAATTGATGTCAACACTGTTGATTACCAAGTTCAAAAAAAAATCAAGAGGGAGAGAGAGAGACAGAGAGAGAGATAGACAGGTCAAGTCCCAGAGAGAAAAGGAGTGATCAAGTCATGTCTGTGGTGCTTGGCCAGGAACAAATGCCCCTTGGTCCATTGCTTGAATAGCAGTAAATAAGCAGCAGAGAGGGCTGAGAAACACTGATAATACCTGACGGCTACTTATTGTTAATTTGAGTTGAAAATAAAAGGACTTTGTTGAAAAATGTTTCTGAGTGATGTGTATCTCTGGAATTCTGACCCATTCATTGACTGCCTTGTGAAAATAATCAATGAATGTGGGGCCATTTTTACAAAAGGCGCAGCTCAGAATCACGTATACTGAAAAGTAAAACCATTATATTTTGTAGACACTCACAAACGAAAATTGTTGACAATAACTATGTTTGTGCTGAACAGAATAGAAATCACTGTTTCATTTTACAGATAAAGAAACTAAGACATAGGAAGTTAAATGATTTGACTAAGGCCACAGAGCTGATTAGTGGCACTGGAACTGGAACTAATTCTGCTCTTTGATAGTTGTCCAGATAACTTATCCTGACAGAATGATTAGAATGCAGTACTTACAATCAGATGGTTCCACAAGTGCCATACTGAGGTTCTTTTAATGGATGACTTTGTAAGTGGGTAATATCTCCCCTAGACATTTCTCATTCTATTCCATGATCATGTTGGGATCTCAAGCATATGCTCAAACATGTTCTTGATGAGAGATTACATCTTTTCTTTTTCCCCAGTAAAAGTATTTAGCTCTATCTAAAAGCTACTCTGCTGTCTATACTCAAATATTTAATAGGTTTCTCTTCTGTCTAGGTTTGAATTTCTAAAAACGATACAAAGTAGAGGAAACTGTGTCACAATAAGTGACTACAAACCAAATTAAAATAGAACAACATATTTAATGAGTATCCACGTGTACCAAACAGTATCTACAAACTAATTTTCATTTTCTTTTGTCCCACTACTTTAGCTACATGTAAATATTTTCTCTAATCTATTACACATGCTGAATTGAAACTAAAAATTTCCTTTTATTCTATTCCAAGTTTTAATTTTTCCTTTTCATCCAATAAATTTGTTTGTACAAGCAGAGGCATTTGGTCAATAATTTTTTACCCAGCACCTACTTACTACATGCCAGCCACTGTCAATACACTGATCTTTGATCCTACCTCTGCAACTTAATAGCTATTTGAATCTTAGGCAAACCCTTCTGACCTCCCAAAAATTTTCTCTCCTCTGTGTTAAAACAATCTCAAAATATCAAACCTAGAAGCCCCGTTTCTCCCTCTTTTAACCTATTCTGTATTCACGCTACAAAATAAAATTAAATAGGCCAGCCTTTAACACAGTAATGAAACAGATTGCTTGCAGCTCTAATAAATTAAGATTCAAGTACTCAGCATGAGAAATTTAAAAATAAATGAAAGTATAAACCATAAGGTTTATATCTCAACTTTGTTCTTAATTTCTTGTCCCTTTGAGGTATTTATTCCAAACAGACTTGGGATTGTTATATGAGATTTCTTTCCTTGATAAAAATCTGAGATAATCAGTCTTTAAAACTATTATAATAGGTTTTGAATCTTTGGAATCAACTAGCCCAACTTGGTATTTTACAGATGAAGAAACTGTAGTATAGGCCAGGCGCAGTGGCTCACGCCTGTAATCCTAGCACTCTGGGAGGCCGAGGTGGGTGGATCGCTCAAGGTCAGGAGTTCGAGACCAGCCTGAGCAAGAGCGAGACCCCGTCTCTACTAAAAATAGAAAGAAATTAATTGGTCAACTAAAAATATATAGAGAAAATTAGCCGGGCATAGTGGCACATGCCTGTAGTCCCAGCTACTCGGGCGGCTGAGGCAGAAGGATCGCTTGAGCCCAGGAGTTTGAGGTTGCTGTGAGCTAGGCTGACACCACGGCACTCTAGTCCGGGCAACAAATTGAGACTTTGTCTCAAAAAAAAAAGAAACTGTAGTATAGAATAGTATGCAGGATAAATAAAAACTATATTTTACAGAGTTTACACGACATAAGAAATACTCATGACAGAATGTTGAACGGGAGAAAAAGGATTAAAATAATCTATATACAATACAATCCTAATTCTTTATTCTATTTCAAGTTTTGTAAATTTTTGATAATAAACACATATCTATTTCATAACTTAAAATATTCAAAATATCCCTTTTATGTTTTGAATCAATAAACGTATCAAAAAAGTTGTGAAAAAATAAAGAAATATGGAGGCACCAAGAGGCACAATCCCACAGCTAATTGGAAACAAAATCAAGACAAGAACCCAGGTCCCATGGCATCCAATCCAGGGCTCTTTCCACTGTACCATATGATCTCTAAGACAGAAAAAATAATATTTGTTACATTTAATATTTTTTTATTTTACCATTACTTTTTGTCTCCTCAAATCTACTCATACAATGACCTTAAACAGTGCTAACAGATTACATTTTATAATTCTATTACCAGATTAGCCCACAGAGACAAAGCTTAAGAATTGACAGCTCATGATAATCTCCCAGCCTCTAAAGAACGAGGGCATCTGTTTTGCCATATTCATCCTTGGAACCCTACCACATAGTACAATGCCTGGCACATAGTAGGTATTCAGTAAATGCTTATTTTGTAAACCATAGCTTTTTATTTCCCTGCTAGCACTAGCTACCAGACTTAAATATTAGACCAAACAAAAGCAGTGAAATCTCATTATTTTAAATTTGGTGTCTCTAAGCATTTCCAAATATAAACAGAGGATTTACTAAACAAATTTATGTTTACAACAAAATGTAAGGAGAACATTAATGTTACTAAAATATTTCAAGCACTATACTAATTAACTGGTACATTCATTACAATAATTCTTACTGAAACGGGCCTGACTAACCTTTAGTCAGCATTACTTTGATAGCCTAGTTGGAATCATCGAATGCACTAGAGAAAGCAATAAAATTACAGGTGCTATACAAAGGGCATTGGACTAGAAGCTAGGCTCTAGTCCAAGCTCTGTTAATAATCAGATATATAATCCTTGGCAATTCACTTTTTCTTCTTTGAGTCTTAACCTATTCATAAAAACAAGAGAGCTCATATAATGCTGGGCAATTCACTTTTTCTTCTTTGAGTCTTAACCTATTTGTAACAACAAGAGAGCTGAACTCCTAATCACTGGGGACCTTTCCAGTCTTAACTTTTTTTAAAAAATGATTCTTATCTACAAATATTCTATAATTCACTTTTTCATTGTGTCAAATTTGACATTCTGAATGTGTTATAGTTTGCTACATTATCCAATAATCAAAACACTTGGCACATTTTCTAAAAATACATAAAGACTAGTAACATATAATTTTTACCATTTTACATTAGGAGAGAGCAATAAAAGAAAACCAAAGGAAAAACATGAGTATCCAATAATCAGGCCTGCTTTGTCAGCTGAGCTGACATGAACCACACTGGATTTGACAGTGCAAACCACTGATGTATAAATACATATATGTATATAAATACATCTGCATACCATTGGTATATACTTTTTAACGCTGATATACATATATATGTGTGTGAACTTGAAAATTTGTTTTAATCATAAAATCAATACTTTTTTATGGTAAGAAATTCAAATAGTACATTAAGCCACATATGAAGTACAAAGTAAAGTCTCTTACCCCTCTTCTCCATAAGTAACCACTGTTAACATTTTTCTTGTGTATCCTTCAAGAAATTATCTGGACAAATACAAATATGCATATGTATATGCGCATGTGTGTATAAATCTTTTCAACCTAAACTGTTGCCATTTCTTGAATGGTGGGGAAAAAAATCTCAAGCACTTCATAAGCATCTTAAATACATTGAAATACATCAAAAGTGATAGCACAATTAATCCACAAAGTATTATACCCTTCAGGAATGTGTGTTGAATTGAATACATTTCATTTTTGTGCTTGGAAGCTATATGGAGCACAGAAAGAGTGGTGGGCAAGGAGCCAGACAACCTGGGTTCTAATCTAACTGGTTGAGTAGCCTTAGGAAAGCCATGAAATATCCTGAGCCCTTGTTTCTGCTTTTGTAAAATAACATGGTTGAACTAAGCTCCCTTCCAACTCTAAAATGCTATAATTCTAAGATGGCCGTCTGTAACAGTGTTCTCTTGAACTGGCTGTAACAAATGTTATTAAGGATAAAGGAGAAGAAAGACGCACTATTGAAATCTATAGTCTTACTAGAGTGAATTTCTATGAGTCATTAACTAAGAAGGTACAGTTGTGATAGAACTAGTGACATAAGTATATTTGAAGGCAAAGTAGTAGATTACTAAAATTTGATAGGTTTTTACAAAGCTTTGATTGATGTTTCTCTTTTTTGGAGGTGGAGAGGGCTATTGCTTAGTTTCAGCAATAACCACTCCCCCCATCCCGAAAAGAAAACAATTTAAGTGTATTATGGAGTTAAAATAATGAAACTGAAAGTCAACCTGACATTTTGTTTTACAGAATATGCTGGAGAAGTGACTAGGGCAGCAAAGGTTGGAAAGAATTACTAGCTAATTTCCTCTTCTGGAAGCTCTTTGGCCCCTATTCTTTCTATTTCACACGCCCTAGCCAGACACGCTCCATCCCGCTCCATACATGCCACAGGTATCAGATGGGGGTGGGGAGGAATCCCTTTGATCATATTTTTTAAAAAAGTTATTTGACTCGATTTACCTTAGGTGTCACGGGATTTAGGGAGGCAGTCCTGCGGGCCTGAAGCCAGCCAGCCACCCACGCCTTCCTTCTGCAGTCCCGGTAACCTGGGCTAGGAGCCCCGGCCTGGCCATCCCCGCCAGGCGGGCGCGGCCTTCCCGCCCTCCCCAGCAGCGCCGGCCCGCGGGGAGTGGAGGGGGGAAAAAGGAGGGGGGTAAGGAGGGGAGGGAAGAGGAGGGGAGAGGAAGGAAAAGGGGGAGGGGAAAACCGCACAAGCTGTACCCACCGCGCCAAGAGAGCTGGCCCCAACCGCCCGCGGCGATCGGCTCGGTCCCGAGGGGAGGGTCCCGAAGGAGGGGCGGTCCGAGCCCCAATCTGGAAACGCCAACTCTGCTCTTCGGCCGGGCCCCTGCCTAGGTGAAGGAAACGGAAGTCCCTGCGTCTCCCTCACGCGCTTCCCCCAGCCGGCCCATCCCCTGGAGAAACCCCGAGTCTGGAAACCCGAAGCACGGCCACGTCAGGGACTCCGAGGACACACCGGGCGCGGTCCGTCTGTCTCCCGGCCCAGGCTGCGCCACTGGGCCCCGGCAGCATCCTTCCCACCCCCCTGCCGGGAGGTCAGCCTCCAGCCCTGCAAAGCCCCTCCTTCTTCCCCCGCCTCCGCCATTTTTGAACTTACCACTCGGCCCACGCGTCCCTCGATTAGAGCCGCGCCCGCTCGGAGCGCTGCCAACGTCCCGCCACTTCCCGGAGCCGGAAGGGGGCAGCAAGAAAAGACGAAACCCTCTTGCCCCTCCCCCCCGCGGCCCCCCAGCTGGAAACCCGAACCTGACCAAGCGGGCGCACATGCGCAGTGGACACCGAGTAGTCCCCGCCCCCAGCTCGAGCGTTTCCTCTCTTAGCCTCCAGGGTGGTTTTTCCCACGGTGTTTACCTGCTAGGCTCTGGGGTTGAGGAATAGAGGAATAGAGGTAAAAGAATGAAAAAGAGGAGAGACAATGGAGCTCAAATTTTGAGTTCTTACTATAGACCAGGTGCTGTGCTAGTCATATAACGTGTTCTTTGTTGTAATTTTGATAACCTTGTAAGATAGGCACTCTTATTAAACCCATTTTACAGAGGAAACTGAAGCCCAGAGAGGATAATTATCCCACTATCACGTGGCTAATAAATGCGAGAACTAAGATTAGAATCGGATCTGTTTCCAAGGAAGTAAGGTAAGGATGAAAGGAATGACAAGAAAGGAAGACCCTGAGGGTCGCAGGGGGTTAGGTTTGGGAAGTGACAGGAAAATTAATAGAGGAGAAAGAAAGCAGACGGAGAGGAAACGAAGTTTGTGTACATAAAATCCGATCATACCCCGCGTTTATTTCAAATATGTTGTAGAATTGTCAGATGGACATACGAATTTTTGTTTCAGGATCTTGGGCTTTTATAGGCTAGTGTAGTGAGATGATGGGTTCTGAATATTTCATTTAAAAGGGGAAGATAATAAATATCCTGCATTGTCAAATGATGCTTCCCTTCCCAAAAAGGGAACTTGGAGGGAGGGGAGGAAAGAATTTTCTTTTTGGTTCTTAAGCGTTAAGATATTATCCCTTCTGATCACCTTTCACTGTCACAGCTCTGGGAATCTCACATCTGATTAATTGCAATAATGGTAATTGTAAGCAAATATTTATCTCATTTAATTCTCACAGCAATTGTATTTAGTATGTAAGTCATCCCTGTTTTACAGATGAGGAAACTGAGATTTAGAGAGGTTAGGTGACTTGCCCAGAGTCATGCTGCTAGTCTGTGTGGGAGCTAAAACAGTGATTCAAACCCAGATCTGTCTGATCATGTTAGGTTGGGACAAGGAAGAAGGGAAACAGATGTTTTGTCTGAGAGGGGGTTGCATTGAGAAATAAGTGACGATAGGAGATGCTTTGTCTACTAGGAGGAACAAATTGACCAGAAGCAGAGCTTTCAAGAAAGAATAGATGATGCGTCAAGGGGTCCCCAAGGACTGACCAGATATTTGGTCTACGATAAGGGGTCTCCAAGGACTGACCAACCAGAAAGAGGTAGAAAGGCCACAAATGGGGATCTCTAGAGCATGGGTACAAGTATGGTGACAGTATCTTCAAGTGACCTACCCTCATTAGCATAGTAAAAATCACATCCCACAGCCCCATGATGGATTACAAATACCATGACAACCCCCGGAAATTGCCTTACAAAAATAGAAAAGGGGAAGATTCACCATTCCAGGAATTCTCCACATTTTCCCAAGAAAAACCATGAATATTCCACCCCTCACTTAACATAAAATTAGGAAATCAACATAAAAGGGAAAATCTTGTTAAACTCAGGGTCTCCTCCACTAATCAGGGTTGACCCGTTCCTTCTCTGGTATATACTATACTTTAATAAACTGTCACACTTTGCTTGCTTGCATCTGCTTGGTCTGCTGCTTTACTCTGTACTCGGTACCAGTAACCATTGTTTGGTACTGGAAACCAAAAACCAGGAAACACGGGGACCTGACATCTAGTTCCCACATCTGATAATCATAGATGTGTCTGAACATTACCCAGTCTGCTAACTGACTTCTCTGTCCTGAGACTGGTTCCCCCCAATCCAGCCTGCATAAAGCCATCTGAGTTAAACCCTTCAATACTGCCTCCAGGACAATATTAAAATTCCTTAGCTTCATGTTCCCTCTACCCTTGGGTACCCTACCCTATCTTCTAACAGATCAGAGTTACTCACTGTGACCACACCCATCCCCAGTTTTCCTGCCTTCCAACTAATTTGTTAAAACTGCTTGCTCTGCATAAGTGAAAAGACTGCACCTGTATGAAGCCTTCTTTGATTCCCTTAGCCAAAGATCTTTTCTTCCTCCTCTGAACTCTATTGGCACTTGAATTTTTGTTTTTTTTCTTTTTTTTTCTGCACTTTTTTATTGTGGTAAAATGTACATAACATAAAATTTATGCCAATTTATCCATTTTTCAGTGGCATTAAGTACATTCACATTGTTGCACAACCATCACCACCATCCATCTCCGGAACTTTTTCATCTTACTTGGCACTTAAATTTGTACCTCTTCCTGGTCTCGGTGGCTCACACCTGTAATCCCAGGACTTCGAGAAGCCGAGGCAGGAGGATTGCTTGAGGCCAGGGGTTTGAGGTTGCAGTGAGCTATGATCATGCCACTGCACTACAGCCTGGGTGACAGAGCGAGACTCTGTCTCAAAAAAAAAAAAATTATGCCTCAGTCGTGGAGCATAGCGCTTGCAGCCATTTAGTATAGCTACTTGTGTACATACCTTATCTCTCCTATGTTGTAAGCTCATTTATGGCAAGATCTGTTTTGAGCTCATTTTTGTAATTCCTCCAAAACCCTTAGAGTCATCTTTAATTCTTCTCTACATCCAATCCATCAGCAAATCCCGTCATCTCTGTCTTCAAAGTATATCCACAATATCACCAATTCTCATCATTCCACCGTTATGACTCTAGTGCATCTCTCTCTTGGACTATAATAGCCTCCTCACTGGTCTCCCAGTTTACATCCTGCCCCCTCCAGTCTATTTGCACAGCAACCAGAGTTATCCTCATGAAATATAAGTCAGATCATTGTCAATTCTCTGCTCAAATCCCTTCATTGGCTTCCCATTTCACTCAAAGTAAAAGCCACAGATTTACAATGACCTACAAAGGGTATGATAGCCAGCCACGAAGATGACCCCCAGTGATCTTTACCTCTTGCTATTTATACCCTTGGGTAGGTAGGTGTCTTCTATATTGAACCAGGGCTGACTATGTCATCAATAGAACATGTTGGAAGTGATAGTGTGTGGCTTACAAGGCTGGGTCATAAAAAGCATTGTGGTTTCTGCCTTGCTCTCTTTTGGATTCGTTGTTCTGGGGGAAGCCAGCTATCATCTCATGAGGATATTCAAACAGCATGAGGAGAGGCCAACATGGGGAGAAACTGAGTTCCCCCATCTCCTCCTCCCCACCAACAGCCAATACCAACTTGCCAACCATGTGAGTGAGCCACCCCAGAAGAGGATTCTTCAGGCCCAGGCTTCAGATCACTGCAACCTCTTGAGACCCAAATCCAGAACCACGCAGCCAAGTCACTCTTGAATTCCTGTGTATTATTTTTTTCAATAGCTAAATTTTAGCACAATTTGTCACACAGCAGTAGATAACTAATACAAAGACCCTAAACAATCTGGATCCCTGTTACTTTTATGTCCTCATCTCCTACTACTCTCCCCCTTGTTCCTTTAGTTTTCCTGCCTCAGGGCCTTGGCACTTGCTGTTCACGCTTCCTGGAACGCTCCACCCAGATAGCTCCATGGCTTATCCTTCCCCTCCTTCAAGGGTTTGCTTAATTGTTACCTTCTCCAAAAGGCCTACAGTGACCACTATATTTAAAATTACAGTTCCTCTTCCCACCACTCCCAATCTCCCTTCCCCTGATCTACTTTCTCCTTTTCCCATGGCATCTATCACTTTCTAGCATACTCTATAGCTATTTTATTTATTATTATGTTTCTTTATCATGCATCTCCTACCTCTCACCCCTGCTAGAATATAAGCTCCGTGAGCACAGGGATCTTTGTTTTATTCACTGATATATTTCTTTTCGTTCGTTCTTCCTTTTTTTTTTTTTTGGAGACAGAGTCTCACTCTGTTGCCCAGGCTAGAGTGCCGTGGCGTCAGCCTAGCTCACAGCAACCTCAAAGTCCTGGGCTCAAGTGATCCTCCTGCTTTAGCCTCCTGAGTAGCTGGGACTACAGGCATGCTCCACCATGCCCGGCTAATTTTTTTTCTCTTTGTAGTTGCCCGGCTAATTTTTTTTATTGTTAGTAGAGATGGGGTCTCGCTCTTGCTCAGGCTAGTCTCGAACTCCTGACCTCAAGCAATCCACCCGCCTTGGCCTCCCAGAGTGCTAGGATTACAGGCGTGAGCCACTGCACCCAGCCTTCACTGATATATTTCAAGTGCTTAGAAGAGTATCTGACACAGTATATGTGCTCAGAAGATATTTGTCCAATGAGTGAACAAACATTTCATGAATATGACAGACCCCCGGTAAATAACTGTTGTGTGCATTGTCAATTGGGAGGTATGAACAGCAAAGGCCAGTATACTTGGGATATTATGTCTAGGTTTTATATGCAGGGACACATATAGATGTGAAATTAGAAAAACACAATCTATGGAGAGCTTGCTCTTACCCATACGAGGATGTTTTCTTGTAATTGTTTTTGGTTCAAGAGAGGGAACATTTAGAGAGGGAAAGAAGGAAGATGTGTTAGCTTGAACCATGTGAAGATGCCAATGTTCCACCATTGCCAAATGCTGCAAACAGCCATTTAATATGGTTCCACCTAATAGGAGAAAGGAAAATTAATGACATAAAGATTCAGAGGAAATAAGAAAAAGATGGGATCAAGCACAAAAAGAGGTATTAGCCTTGACCAGAAAAAAAGGATACATCATCAGAGACCAAAGGGCATAAGTTGTAGCTAAGTAGAGGGGAATTTTGAGGGTGGTCACAACCCCTCAGTGGCAGCTGGCTTCTACAGAAAGTAAAATGTGTACTTATCTGCTGAGGGGAATAGCAAAGGTTTAGAATTAGAACCCTTTTTGCAAATACAGTTATAAGTTAAAGCTGAAATAAAATAATATTCTGAAATGGAATTTTAAAAAAGGGGGAAAAAAAGCAGAGCTGCTTCGAGTGAAGATGGGTAGAGTGAGCCCTGACTTCCAGGCCTTGCCCTCGGAGCCATCAGCTTTATGAACCTCCTCTGGCAGAAAGGGTGTGGTGCATACCTGCAAAGGATTACTCTTCACTCATCAGTTCGAGAACAGCCTTTGTGAATAGAATTCATGTTGAACAGCATCTATTGGCAACATCTGTCTCTCGGTCTCCTGATTTTTGCCTGGATATCTTGATCACTAATCTCTCACTCCCTCTTTGCTGCCAGAAAGACTGTAACTGTAATTTCCTCTTTTTGAACAGTCATAAAAATGTCTGTTCTTATCTTTTCCTGGCAAAACTAGCATCTCCAGGCAGCCCTCCCTTTCCTTTCTCTGCCTTTGTTTATCTTCCAGGAACCCGGTCATACAGAGGAGAGTTGTTGCTTGTTTGGCAGGGGGTGAGGGGAAGAAGAGCAAACTGCCATCTTGAAATAATGGAAATTTCACCTGGGCTTTCTACATAATAATCTCCTATGATATAGGAGATCTACTCAATCTATACAGTGTGCAACAATCCAACAACAATATCATTGTCAGAGTGTTGTCAGGATGTGTCTGGAATAAGGGGCAGGTGAAAGCAACTGGAGTTAAAGTCCAGGAGAGAGGCTGGCATGTTGGAGGGGTCATCACCCAGGATGGTAGAGGGATTTGTGTTTAGAGAGGAAGACTATGAGGCCAGAGACCTGACTGGATTCAAGGGAGTGTCCTGAATGTAAATACTAATGGTTAGCATTTACTGAGTGTTTACCATATGTCAGGCACTGTCTTAAGTGCTTGGCATGACTTATCTTGCCTTATCTGTCTCCTAACCCTCTCGGTAACCCTCTGGGCTAAGTGTTATTTTCAGTTTTATTTTGTTTCAGAACCTAGATGAGTGCCTGGCATGTAGTAAGTATTTAAGCCAGGTCAGGTCACTCCTCCACCCTGCAGTGGTTTCTCACTTGGTGGAGGCAAGCACTGGGCACTGTGGGAGCCCAGGGGAGGGACCCCAGGACCCAGATCAGAGCTGGCTCCACCAAAACTTCAGTCTTGAAGGACAAGCGAGAGTTAGCTAGGTGAAGTAGTAGGAAAAAGGCATTCTTAGTTGACCCAACAGTATGTGCTAATGTATTGAAGTGGAACAAAATAGCACGCATGTTGTGGATGGCAGTTGATGCCTTATGGCTGGAGTATAACCACTAACATTTATTGAATGTTTAGTACATTCACACTGTGTTAAGTGTGTTACATAGTGACAAGGACTCTTTCCTTGACCAAACCTGAGTCAGGCTCCTCTGAGTCCTCTTTCTAACTAGGCTATAACCTTGGGCCCTGTCCTTGGCCCACTTAGTCCAGTTTTAGCAAAAATCCTGCTGAGCCAGTTTAGCAAAAATCCCCCACCCCTGGTGTCTGATCATCCTCAAATATCTGATCAAAGTCCTCACTCCCTACTCTCCGTATCTTATCACTCTAGCCTGCCTTCAGCAAGAAACCTGTTGAGTCTACCTAGTGAGAATTCCCCTAGCCTTGATGTCTCCTCTTAGTAACTTTCTATCCACTGACCCCCTACTCTGTTCCTTCGCTATAAATCCCCACATTGCCTTGTTGTATTTGGAGTTGAACCGAATCTCTCTCCTCTACTACAAAATCCCATTGCAGTGGTCCCTAATTCTGTTGCAATATTCCTGAAGAAATTTGCCTTACCATTGTTTAACAAGTCTCATGAAAGACATTTTTTTTAATAGTAGATGACCACATTTAATTCTCATGCAACCCTATGAAGGAGATGCAACCCAGTAGTGGGATTGTTGGATCATATTGTAGTTCTATTTTTAGTTTTTTGAAAAACTTACATACTGTTTTATGTAATGACTGTACTAGTTTTCATTCCTACCAATAGGGTATAAGAGTTCCCTTTTCTCCACATCCTCACCAGCATTGTTATCCCCATTTTACAGATAAGAAAACTGGGGACAGAGAGGTTAGGTTGCCCAAGGTCTCAAAAGTAGTAAGTGGTGGAGGTATGAGTGAGTAATGATGGGAGATGGGTAGAGTCAGACAGACAGTTGAAGCTCTAGAGAGATAGCCAGGGCCAGGATAAAATTTTCCTTAGTTCATTTGTTTGGGCTGCCATAACAAAGTATCATAGAACTGTGTGGCTTAAACCACAGAAATTTGTTTTCCCACAGTTCTGGAGGCTGGATGTCTGAGATCAGGTATGAGCAAGTTCAGTTCTTTTGAGGCCTCTCTCCTTGGCTTGCACATGGTCTTTCCTCTGTGCACGTGCATCCTTGGTTTCTCTTCTTATGTCCTACTCTCCTCTTCTTATAAGGACACCAGTCAGATTGAATTAGGGCCCACCCTAACAGCCTCATCTTAACTTAATTACCTCTTCAAAGGCCCAATCTCCAAATACAGTCACATTCTAAGTTCCTGGGGGTTAGGGATTCAGCGTGAACTTTTGGGGAATACAATTCAATCCATAACATCTTGCATAGCTCATTAAAGAATTTGGCCTCTGGCCAGGCAAGGTGGCTCACGCCTGTAATCCTAGCACTCTGGGAGGCCGAGGTGGGAGGAATGGAGGATCGCTCAAGGTCAGGAGTTCGAGACCAGCCTGAGCAAGAGCGAGACCCCGTCTCTACTAAAAATAGAAAGAAATTAATTGGCCAACTAAAACTATATAGAAAAAATTAGCTGGGCATGGTGGCACATGCCTGTAGTCCCAGCTACTTGGGAGGCTGAGGCAGAAGGATTGCTTGAGACCAGGAGTTGGAGGTTGCTGTGAGCTAGGCTGACACCACACCACTCTAGCCAGGGCAACAGAGTGAGACTTTGTCTCAAAAAAAAAAAAAAAAAGAATTTGGCCTTTAGCTTATAGGCCAGTCGTTCCCAAACCTGATGGTGAATTAGAATCACCTGAAGATCTTTTTTGAAACTACTAATTCCTGGATACTCCCGTGATCCAGATTCAGTCAGTCTGGAGTATGTTTTGGGAAAATATAGAGCCCCCCCTACCTTCTCCAGCTGATTCTGATGCAGCTAGGTTTGAGAATCACGTCTGGAGGCAGCAGAACCATCAGAAGAGTTTTAAGTAGGGTAGTGAATTGATCAAAGTTGGGTTTTAGAAAAATCACCCAAGTAATATAGAGAATGGATCAGAGGGGCCATGCACAGTGGCTCATGCCTGTAATCCTAGCACTCTGGGAGGCCAAGGCGGGAGGATCGCTTGAGGTCAGGGGTTTGAGACCAGCCTGAGCAAGAGGGAGACCCCATCTCTCTTTTTTTTTTTTTTTTAAGAATGTATCACAGGGAAGAGGCAGGAAGATGACTTAGGAGACTATTGCAGTAACCCAGGAAATGAGGAAGATTCCAGCAGAGGTAGTTAACAAACTGTAAAGGCATTCTTTCCAAGAGTTGTGAAGGGCAGTTATTTTGGGGAGGAAGATGAAGAAGGTGGGGATGAGTGAAAGGGCAGGCTTCTCATCTAAGCCAGGCCTCCTTAAAGACCCTTCCCAGAAGCCTTATCACATTTGCACTTACACCTCATTGGCTATCATCAGTTGCAAGGGAGAATGGAAATTGTATTCTTTTTTTATTGCTCAATTGTTGTAATTATTTTCTTGTGTTAAAAATCGATACATAGTAACTGTAGATATTTATGTGGCACATGTGATATTTTCATAGATGTATACAAAGTATAATGATCAAATCAGGGTATTTAGGGTATCCATCACTTCAAATATTTATATTTATCATTTCTTTGTGTTGGGAATATTTCAAATCTTCTCTTCTAGCTATTTTGAAATATACAATAAATTATCATTAACTATAGTCACCCTACTGTGCTATCAAACATTAGAACTATTCCTTCTATCTAACTGTATATTTGTACCCATTAACCAATCTCTCTTCATCCTTTCCCCACCCTTCCCAGCATCTGGTAACTATCATTCTACTCTCTACCTTCATGAGATAAACTTTTTTAGCTTCCACATATGAGTGAGAACATGCAATGTTTGTCTTTCTGTGCCTGGCTCATTTCACTTAACACAGTGACTTCCAGTTCCATACATGTTGCTGCAAATGACAGGATTTTATTCTTTTTTCTAGCCGGATAGTATTGCATTGTATATATATACCACATTTTCTTTATCCATTCATCCATTAATGGACACTTAGGTTGATTCCATGTATTAGCTATTGTGGATAATGCTGCAATAAACATGGGGGTGCAGGTATACCTTTGGTATAGTGATTTCCTTTCCTTTAGATAAATACCCAGTAGTGGGATTGTTGGATCATATTGTAGTTCTATTTTTAGTTATTTGAGAAACTTACATACTGTTTTATATAATGATTGTACTCATTTTCATTCCTACCAATAGAGCATAAGAGTTCCCTTTTTTCCACATCCTCACCAGCATTTGTTACTTTTTGCCTTTCTGAAAGTATATCCTTTTATCTGGGAACATTGCCACCCAGAATACATCAGGGTTCTGTTAGGAAGAAAAGGAGAATGGATTTTGGGTAGGCAACCATCTGTCTTTGCCACAATAATATTCGTGGATTGGTGAACTCAATATCATAAAGACGTTTTTCCCAAGTGAATCTAAGTATAGATCCTGTGCAATTCCAATAAAAATTCCAACAGAGATTTTAATGGAATTTGACAAACTAATTCTAAAATTCACATGGTAGAACAGCCAAGAATAGCCAAGACAATTTTGAGGAAGAGGGACAAGGTGGAGAGATAGCCTAGATAGCAAGATTATTACAAAGGCCACAGTGATTTAGACAATGTGGTATGGCCCACACACAGGCAAACAGACCAATGAAACAGAAAGATATGCCTGAAATAGACCCACATATTTCTTGGTATGTGATCAAGGTGCCATTAGTGAGGGAATAACAGACCAGTCAAGAAATGGTGATATGTCTACCAATTATTCACTTGGAAAAAAACATATTTCTCTACTTGACACCCTATACAAAAATCAATTCCAGGTTTATTAGGGATATAAAATGTGAAAAGCAATAATTTTAAATACTTGAAAGAAAATATAAGAGAGTGCATTTTCATTATAAAATAGAAAAAGATTTCTTAGACTACTGGTTATCATTGCTTTTTGCTCTCATATCCCTAAAAGAATTTTGAAAAATCATGAATCCTCTTGAATATGTTTAATTTGACATAAAAATGTTTTCCTGGCCTGGTGCAGTGGTTCATACCTGTCATCCTAGCACTCTGGGAGGCTGAGGTGGGAGGATTATTTGAGCTCAGGAGTTCAAGACCAGCCTGGGCAACATAGCAAGACCCCGTATATACTAAAAATAGAAAAAATTAGCCAGTCAACTAAAAATGAAACAAAAAATTAGCCAAGCGTGGTGGCTCACGCCTGTAGTCCCAGCTACTCGGGAGGCTGAGGCAGGAGGATTGCTTGAGCCTAGTAGTTTGAGGTTGCTGTGAGCTAGGCTGATGCCACGGCACCCACTCTAGCCCGGGCAACAAGGTGAGACTCTGTCTCAAAAATTAAAAAAAATCTCCCATGGGCCAGGCATGGTGGCTCACGCCTGTAATCCTAGCACTCTGGGAGGCTGAGGTGGGAGGATTTCTTGAGCTCAGGAACTGGAGCCCAGCCTGAGCAAGAGTGAGACCTTGTCTGTACTAAAAGTAGAAAAATTAGTCTCTACCAAAAATATAAAAATTAGCCAGGTGTCGTGGCTGGAGACTGTAGTTCCAGCTACTGGGGAGGCTAAGGCAAGGGATTGCTTGAGCCCAGGAGTTTGAGGTTGCTGTGAGCTATGATGATGCCACTGCACTCTAGCTGGGGTGACAGAGTGAGATTCTGTCTCAAAAAAAAATTTTTTTTTAAAAGTCTGTAAACATAAGGTTTAGCTATTATAATTTTCTTCTGGATTGAATTATTTTTACAATTATTATTGGTATAAAATTCCTCAAAACATAAATATTTTAAACACTTAGATAAATAAATGGAAAACATTAAAAGCCAACTTTTATTGGAGATGCACCCTTGAGTAAGCTAGATTTTTTTTTCCTCCCGTGTATGGGTGGATGAATACTATGTGTTGCTAGAATGAGACAGAGTTCAGCATCAATTCTATTTCTGTTTTTATTTTTATAGATATAAGCACTGAGAAACTTGTTCAAACACACAAGATGGGAATAGAGTATTGTAATAGTAATGTCATTTAATTATTTGAACTCTTTCTGAGTCATTTACAAAAAATCACATAGTGATCTATCAGAAAAATGTTTATGACCTATTTACCTGACTACTTGATTAGATTTCCCTTCAAATTTATTGAAAGCAAATGATGGAAAACCATCTGACTTGCAAAAGATTTGTTACTTATTCACTAGAGTCTTTCATTCTGTCAGTTTTTGTCTCTGTGTGTGTGTGTGTGTGTGTGTGTTTTGAGGCAGACTCTCATTCTGTCGCCCTGCGTTGAGTGCAGTGGTATGATCATAGCTCACAGCAACCTCAAATTTCTGGGCTCAAGTGATCCTCCTGCCTCAGCTTCCTGAGTAACTGGCTACAGGTGCGCGCCACCATGCCCGGCTAATTTCTCTATTTTTAGTAGAGACGGGGTTTCGCTCTTGCTCAGGCTGGTCTTGAACTCCTGAGCTCAAGCAATCCTCCTGCCTCAGCCTCCCAGGATTCTAGGATTACAGGCATGAGCCACCATACCCGTCCTCACTTTCTCAGGTTCTAGGAACTATACCAAAAATGCTTATTAAATGAACAGTAATTATACCTGTTTATTTTTTCACTTAGAGGTAAGTTACTTAAGCTGATATACTCAGAAACGGTTGGAAAAATAAAACTATTATTAATTTGAATGAATTTTTTTAACAGAACAGTATTTTAAAATAAAATGCTTCTATCTTAACTTGTGCTTTAAATATATATATATTTTTTTATTCTTTACGCTGAGGCATGAATAAATATATTTTCATCCAAACCTTGGAGCTGCTGATTTAAGCTTATCCAATTTATGGCACATGTCTACCATGTAACTGTAATTGGCAAAGTCAGTCCTACTCTTCAAAAAAAAAAATTAAAAAAAACACTGTCAAATGAGACATATTGTTTTTTGAAAGTCTGACTTTTGTTTTTCAATTCAGTTAGAAGTGTGTTAATGCAGCCCTTATAACAGCTATGTCATTTCTGAATTCTAATTTTAAGATGAATGAGGCAGAGTCTTGCCATGAATTTGTTGCCTGGATGAAATAAGGCACTGCCACCTTCAGCATTTCCTACCAAAACTCTCTTTGCTTTGTTCTCATGGGCCTCCCTCTTAGGAGCAGAGAAAGACACAAGAATTTGATTAGAGGAGGATTCCTTAGCACCAGTATTTTCGTCCTTTTCCCCCAACATGTTATTATGAAAATTTTAAAACAAATAGTAAAGTTAATAGAATTGTACACAAATGTCTTCAGGGGTAGCTGGCAGGAAAAAAAATTGTACACAAATGTCCACACTCACCACCTAGATTTTACAATTAGCATCTTGCTGTTTGCTGTGTTACCTTTCTTTCCAACTACCCATCCCTCTATCCATTATATTTTTCTGTGTTTCAAAGTAAGTTTCAGAAATTAGTATACTTCACTTCTAAATGCTTCAGCATGCATATTCTCTACTATTCATTCTTTTTCTTTTAATTTTTTTTGTTAAGTAATCAATTAACATTCCCACCCCAGAAGCAGCCATTGTTCTGATTTCTTCACTGCAAATTAGTTTTCCCTGTTCTATAATTTCATGTAAATATAGTATGTACACTTTTCAACACCAACATTTTGATTTTCCCCTTTTCTTTGGCTCACGAGGAGTTTTATGCTTGGGGCAATGAACAATACTGATTCAGGTTAGGAATCTGAATCCTAGTGCTAGAAAAGGATACAGGCACTTGTAAAGGGGAAGGTGAAAAAGGAGACCTAGAATGAGGCCACCACACAGGCATTCAGAGTTATTTCAGTTCTAGGAAAGAGTAGACATGGAAGTTGAGGATATATAAATTGATTCCCTCAAAGCCATCCATACTCTTGAACACCTTAGAAAGTCTTTGCCTACCCCTAGGGAATTTGTACCCTAGGCTAGAGATCACTGTCTGAGACAAGAGTCATAAAGTACAAATTGTCAAATAAAAAATTAATAAATTTGACTACATTGAAATTTAAAACTTCTACATAAGAATACACACCATAAACAAAGTGAAAAGACAAGATATTTATAACATATAAGAGACACATGATTAGCATCCAGTATAAGTGCTTAAAAAAAAAGGGACTAAAGACAAAGGACCGAATTGAAAAATTAAGAAAGAATATGGGTAGACAATATGCAAGATGAAATCTGGCTAATATGAAAATATGTTCAGGCTGGGTGCAGTGGCTCATGCCTGTAATCCTAGCACTCTGGGAGGCCGAGGCAGGAGGATTGCTTGAGCTCAGGATTTCAAGACCAGCTTGAGCAAGAGCAAGGCACCGTCTCTACTAAAAATAGAAAAATTAGCCGGGCATGATGGCAGGCACCTGTAGTCCCAGCTACTCGGGAGGCTGAGGCAGGAGGATGGCTTGAGCCCGGGAGTTTGAGGTTTCTGTGAGCTAGGCTGATGTCACTGCACTCTACCCAGGGTGACAGAGCCAGATTCTGTCTCAAAAAAAAAAAAAAAAAGTTCAATTTTCCTAGTAATCGGGGAAATGCAGATTAAAACAATAAACCCAAGAGAGATGAAAACATCTATCCACAAAAGACTTGACAAGAATGTTCACAGCAGCTTTTTAAATAATAGCCAAAAACTAAAAAAAGACCAAGTTTCTATCAACAGAAAAATGGATAAACAAGCTAGTATATTCCACTCAACAATAAAAAGGAACAAATTACTGATAGATGCAAGAACCTGGATCTATTTCAAAAACATTATGCAGAATGAAAGCAATTACTCACAAAAGAGTACATTTTATGTCTACAACAGACATAATTAATATATCATGAAAAAATCAAAACCAAAAACAAAACCGGAACATTGGTTGCCTGGTGAGCATGGAACCAGGATAGAGTTCGAGGGGAATTATGGAACTTTCTGGGGGTAAAGGTAATGTTCTATATTTTGACGGAGGTTTGGGTGGCACAGGTGTGAATGCACTTGTTAGAACTCAGAGAATATATACTTACGGTTTGGGCACTCCACCATATGTAAATTTTGCCTTAAATATCTGTAAGCAAATGTCGAACTCTACTTAACAATATGCATACTTAAGCTTGCTGCCTGGATGAAATAAGACACTGCCATTTTCAGTATTTCTTACCGAAACTCTCTTTGCTGATGTTTAGAGGTGAAGTGTACTGATGTTTATGAAGTGAATTATGCTGTTGTTCATAATTTACTCTGAAGTATATAACAAAAGATGATTAAGGTATGAGTAGCAGAATGGATAAAGTAAATAGGGCGAAACGCTCATATATCCACCACCTATGTTCACTGTATAGCTCTTCAAACTTTAAATATGTTTAAATTTTTTAATAATAACTTGTTGGCAGCTGGGCATGGTGGTGCACACCTGTAGTCCTAGCTACTCAGGAGGCTGAGGCAGGAGCGTTGCTTGAGCCCAAGAGTTCAAGGTTTAAACTCCTATGATCATGTCACTGCACTCCAGCCTGGGCGACAGAGAGAGACACTGTCTCAAAAAAATATAATCATAATAATAAAATGTTGGGAATAACCAATAATGAGACACCACTTCACACCCATCAGATTGGCAGAAATGAGAACTGACAATACCGAGTGTTGAAAAAATGGTGAAAGTGGGGCGCGGTGGCTCACGCCTGTAATCCTAGCACTCTGGGAGGCCGAGGTGGGAGGATTGCTTGAGCTCAGGAGCTTGAGACCAGCCTGAGCAAAAGCGAGACCCCATCTGTACTAAAAATAGAAAAAAAATTAGCCGTGCATGGTGGTGCACGCCTGTAGTCCCAGCTACTCGGGAGGCTGAGGCAGGAGGATCACTTGAGCCCAGGAGTTTGAGGTTGCTGTGAGGTAGGCTGACACCACGGCACTCTAGCCGGGGCAACAGAGTGAGACTCTGTCTCAAAAAAAAAAAAAAAAAGACAGTTTCATATTCTGTAGGAGAAGGGCAAAAATCTCCATTCATCATCAGAACCTGGGAGGTGATGAGAAACTATCTTATGACAGCCTCCCAGGACAGACAGACAGGAAAGCGAGAGATGGCCTTGTAGTAGCTCCTTACAGGCCTCCAGTCCTCTTGTGTTCCATGAGGATCACGAGGCAGTCTGCCAAAACTCAAGATAGGCTATGGCTAAATAAATTAATTAAAATAAATAAATAAATAAATAAAAATTTAGATTAAAAAAAAGATAGGCTATGGTTTAAGCCTTTGCGTACGTGGATACATGCAAGGTGGCCAAGGTGCCACAGGGTAGCTATTTTCTTATTAGGCTATTTCTCCACTGACAATGGATGGTAACAGTAGCAGCTGCAGTCTTGAGCGGGGAGGACTCTGGCCTCTCGTGATTCATCTGACAATGACCTGATTGGTCATGTTTTGGAGGAAATCTGAGTTCCAACTTTTCAGGTAACTGGCTGTTAGTTCCTAGAATCTTTATGTTGTTCTAGAAATTCATTCACTTCCTTTAGCCACACCTTGCTAAAGGAGAGGGGGAATTAGTAGTACTTTGCAAGTTTAACCTCTATATGAATTGCAATATGCTTTAATTTTTATGTTGTTCTTTCTAGAGTATAGCTTTAGTTTTCTCAATTAATCCTCTGGTTTTCTTTAGAAATTCCTGAGTAAAGGTCTGTTCCATATGAAGGAAAGAGCTCTTAACTGGTAGTTGGGTCTAACTAACATTGCAGCCAGGTTTCTGCCCAGAGAGAACAGACTAAGTCAACAATCCTGCTTCAGGATGATGTCTGAACAAGGTCTATTCCTGTTTGTGTATGCCACATGTTACAAGACATTAGGAAAAATCAACACTAACATTCAAAAAGTCAATAACCCACAGGAAGCCTGTGGACTATTTTAAAAATACTTTATAGGAAACCTGAAAAAAATGTGTGCCAACGATCAGAAATACTATGCACTTGGGAAATAAAATATGCAGCCTGGTTAACTGGCAAAGTCAAAGAGGCTATCATAAGGGGGGAAGGCATCTCTCAAAAAAATGGAAATATAGTTTCTAATGAGGAGAACAGGGATGTCTGGAAAATATGGCAGCTCAGATACCAAGTAGAAATTACATGGGCTAAAAAAGAATGATGGGTTTTTTGCCAGGGACTCTAAAGCTCCTCTCTGAAATATATCCAAGAGAAATCCAGCTAGAGAATCAGTGGGATTACACGGATTAAAAGGGATTTGATGTGTGGCAGGAGCCTAGGAGGTGGGGGTTTCAGGTTGCTGGAGGCTTAAATGAAAGGGCTTTGGCACAGCTTTGGGTGAGGCCCTAGAGAGGTGACTGAGTAAGAAAAGTTTTATCTCTCCCTCTTTCTTGATCTCTTCTTTCCTCCTCCTATTTCATCCTCTCCCTGGCTTTTTCCTCATTTGGCTTTGCTTTGTTCCTCTTTGCCTTGAACTTTTTCTGCTTCTCCTTGACCTTATCTTGGTCATTTACAAATTGTGGTGCCTAGGGACACTGCAGGACGTTTTTAACTGGGCTTACTCGGTGGGCAGACTTCTCACCTAGACTTGATACTAAAAAATCTCTGCACCTAAGTACCTCAGACCAGGAATGGGTGAGGGGCAGATAGTCGCAGAGAGGTCCTTTGCTCTTTGCTCTGGTGTTGGAGAGGACAACCTGGCCACCCTTGGCCTAGTAGGGTTTAGCTAGGGGAGGCTGACACCTGGTGGTCACACTTGGGAGGTGCAGAGGAGTTTATGACCGCCCCATGCCTTTACCACTTACTGACCCTTTACCGAGCTATTTGCTTTACACAAATTATCTCATTAAAAACTCAAAACAACTGTGTGAAGCGGGTTTTGTTATTTCAATTTGACATATGAATGATTTATGTTTAACCCTTATGAACTAATTTAAGCAATGGGATAAGAGATTTTTCTTTCTTTTTTGTTCTCAGTTCCTTTGATAGTAGCTGGCACATAGCAGGCTCTCAGGAAATATTTGTTGAAATACTTTTTTAGTTATCAACATCATGGAACTGTGATCCAATGTCATCTCTCTGTAATAGAGTTGATTTTAATACAGTGTCGCCAGATAAGCCTAGACTCAGTCTGCAGCAGCTCTTACTTAAACACACTTTCCCAGACACATCCACATATAAGATACTTGGAGAATAAGTCGGCTGTAGAAAAAAATTCAAATCTATTGAAACTCTACTCAACTGCCGTCATCCTAGACTTTCTCTCCTGGACATCACAAGGCTGAGTGTCTGTCTAAATGCAGCCATTTCATATTAAGAAACCACCACTATGGCCATACCACCTTGAATGTGCGGTCCCAGAAGATCCTGTGTGGTCCCAGAAGCTAAGAAACCACCAGGAAACCAGAAGTTTAAGTCAGCTGAGGCTGCTCAACTGAAGTAAAGGCTGTCATCTTAGACTCTCCCACCTGGTCATTAGGTGCCCAAGATGGATGTTTATTGATAAGAACACTGAAGTCACCTGGGCTGACGGCCAACTTAGTAGAGAGGAAGACTACGATACAGGAGGCAACATATTTAGTGAGAGGCTGTCTAGTAGGTCGTTAGTTGACTGCAATGAAGAAGAGAAGCTGGATGGCATGAACCTCAAAGAAGCAATGTTGGCGGGCGTGGTGGCTCACGCCTATAATCTTAGCACTCTGGGAGGCCAAGGTGGGAGGATTGTTTGAGCTCAAGAGTTTGAGATCACCTTGAGCAAGAGCGAGACCCCATCTCTACTAAAAAAATGGAAAGAAATTAGCTGGACAACTAAAAAAAATTATATATATATTATATATATATAAATTAGCCGGGCATGGTGGCGCATACCTATAGTCCCAGCTACTTGGGAGGCTGAGGCAGGAGGATTGTTTGAGCCCAGGATTTTTTTTTTTTTTTTTTTTTTTGAGACAGAGTCTCACTCTATTGCGCAGGCTAGACTGAGTGCCGTGGCGTCAGCTTAGCTCACAGCAACCTCAAACTCCTGGGCTCAAGCAATCCTACTGCCTCAGCCTCCCAAGTAGCTGAGACTACAGGCACGCGCCACCATGCCCAGCTAATTTTTTTCTATATATATCTTTAGTTGGCCGATTAATTTCTTTCTTTCTATTTATAGTAGAGACGGGGTCTCACTCTTGCTCAGGCTGGTTTCGAACTCCTGACCTTGAGCAATCCGCCCGCCT
>CAUYRT010046157.1:0-15072 GCA_963574885.1 Lepilemur ruficaudatus
GGATCAAATGGTAATTCTATTTTTAGCTCTTTGAGGAATCTCCAAATTCTTTTCCACAAAGGTTGCACCAATTTGCAGTCCCACCAACAGTGTAAGAGTGTCCCATCAAAACCACAATGAGATACCACCTAACCCCAGTGAGATTGGCCTCTATCAAAAAATCCCAAAGCTAGCTAATTTTTTTTATTTATTTATTTTTTTGTAAAGGAGGATCGTCTTGCGATGTTGCTACTCTCGATGGTCTCAAGGTTCCTCCTGCCTCACCTTCCAAAGTGTTGGAATTACAGACACGAGCCATCACACCCAGCCTACATACCTATTTTTCCCAAATATATTTATTTGGTAAAGAAGGATATTGAAGAACAGCTGGTGGAGCAGATTCCTGGGTTCAACATGGCTGCTCTCACAGTAACTTCACAGCACCATCGAGATCAAGTGCCTGGGGACATATTGGGCATGCTGCTAACATTTATGGATCTTCTGGCTTTTAAGGAAATGTTCCTAGACTACAAAACAGATAAAGAGGGCTGGGGACTGGACTTAAGCAGTGGTTTAGTGGTGACTTCACTGTACAAATATCTGCTATGCCAGCTTCCCAGAACAATCTGCGGGACTAGGTTTTACCCCAAGTAGACACATTTCTCAGGTGCTTCTGAGTCAAACTCCTCTGGAGCAAGCCATGTCAAGCATTCCACCTGAGGGGCTTCTTACCCCAGCATGTGTGTTTGTGTGTCAACAGTGTGAAATACCTACTATCATCAACCCACTTTGTCCCAGGAGACTTTGAATTTTTTTTGCTCACTCACAGCTCTTTTTCCCATGGGCCAGAGTTTCAGTTCTTCACCTCAATGAGGTTTTTGAATTTGGGGAGTATTTATCTAGTGTGTTACACAAGCCAGCTGTCTGACTCAAGATTTCTGAATTTCTATGATCACAGCTTGTCTTGGCTTGTAGGAATCACCTGAATGAGATGTCCTTTACCAAAAGGCTACCTGTGAAAATCAACTCCTAGTCTCTTATTTGCAATTATTGTATTACAGTGTCTTTTGCTGGTCCTGGTGTAGTCCCACTGTTTCTAGAAGTCTCTTTTAAGCACTATTTTTTGGCAAAAATATTTTTATAGATGAATACTTAATATAACCTAGTAGATATGATCTTGGAAATTCCATGATTACCCACTTAAAGATCAAAGTATTATATGCTCTGTGTTTTTTAGTTGTTAGTGCTATGAAGGCAAAAATGCTTTCTACATTTCTGTTCATTCATATTTTACTGAGCACCAATGAATGTATGCTGTGTGCTGGGAATAGACTGAAAGGCATCCCATTCTTACAGCCTGTTAAGTGTGTTTGTGCATGTTTGCTTAAAATCCTTTCTGTATAAACCAGTTTGTTAGATTTTGTGTTGGGGTCGGTTGACTCTGTAATTTCTTCTTCCTATCAAAATCTCTCCTACCAAGATGGTATTCCACTGAGTCTAGCACAGCATGAGTAGGAGGTAGTAAACGGCTTTACTGGCCATCTGTTTGCTTTGGTTTACTACAATGTTTGATAGAATATTACTTACCAGAAAAAATGTATGTTACATCTCTAGAAAGAAGAAAAACATAATAGTTCAATTTCCAATGTGTATCTTTGATTTTTTTAAAAGTAAAAATAAGAATCTGTACTGACTTTTCAGTTGGCTATTCTTGTTTTAAAGGATAAACTACAAGCTTTATGTTTTTCTGTACTGATGTGTTGCTTATAATACTCTGGTACCATGATTTTAAAACAATTTATGAATATGTCATTATTGAATACTAAAGTAAAATAATCCACTATTTGCAACCATTGCATCACAACTATCCCTATCAGAAGAAGAGGGTGAACACACAGGTCGTGTCAATAAAAGAGATCTGCAGAGGCAAAAGGAGAACATTATTTTCTAAAAAAACTACCTGCAGATTAGGGAGGCACAGCCGTGGGTCAAAGTGTGTTCTCCAAAGAACAAAGAGGGTCTGGTTTAAATAAGGAAAGTTCTTAACGGGTTCTCAACCAGGTATATTTATGCAAACGAAGGAGTCAAACTTGTTCGGTTCTGATTGGTTGAAATAGTCGAACCCTGATTGGATGATTTCCAAGTCCCAAACCAGAAGTCTTGGTCAAATGCTTCAAATAGCCCTGAGAAGGTTTTCCCACTGCAGGTTATCTTAACACCCACCACAGGAACTGGGTTGGCTTGATAGTAGGAAAGAAGGTTCTGTGATACTTTTATAACATCTTTCTGAGAACACAAAGTATTTGACTGCTCTCTCACCCAGCCATAGCCTCCGGGACCTGTTTTAACTTTGAGCCCCTTAGCCACAGGAAGTCCAGTTTGTCTTTTGGAGGCATACTTTAACGCAAGGTTTGAAAAAAATGACTGATGAGTTTATCTTGTAAAAACCTGGGTAAGCATAAAACTAATTTGAATATCATAATGATTCCTTCATATTTGATATTCTCCTGCATGATATATAATGATATGATTACCTATGAGATATTTTAATCAAGTTTTTAAGGAAAATTGACATTCCAGGAACTGGTAACAATCCTGTGAATTCTGATTCTCTTTTCACTTCAGTGCAGTCATGGCAGTGTGTGTACTCTACTTTGAGATGCACAGTACATGATTATAATCTTTTTGGACACCAAGATTCATAGAAGGGTCTTTTCTCTTTATCTTATCTTGCTTCCCCCCTCCTTTCTTGCCTATTGCAGCCTATCACTCTATCATTGTCTCCTTTTCCCTCCTTCATTCTTATATTTCACTTTCATCACTTTAAGATAAAATATAAGATATCATGGAGAGAGCTCAAGTAGAAGCATGGCTATGTGACCACCGTGGACAAGGAAATTATTTCTGAGCAAGGGATTGAGGAAGTAAATTGTGAGTTTTGTCTTAAAGATTATGAAATAGAAGGAAAATTCTAGGCAAAACTAAAACATTTGCACTAGTGGAAATAAAGGAGCATATTATTTGCTGGTACTAGTGAAGACCTAAGTATGGTAAATGGAGTTTATGTTGCAAAAAATAGGGAGATACATCTTTTATGTCATAATGGTACATTTGAAAATTTTTTCTCATGGTAATAGTGAACTGATGGAGACTTTTTTAGGCTGGTAGCTAAATAATAAAATTTAGTTTTAGGAAAGATAATTCTGGTTGTTGAATGGTGGACTATGGGAGAGGGCTTGATTAATATCTGGCATAATGCATATAGTGTACATACATATATATATTTGAATAGATAACTAAATCTGCAAATGAATAGATACACAGTCTATTCATAAGGGAAGTTATTGACATCCAGTGAAATGCTTAGCACCTATAGAGGAGAATGCTACCATTCAAATATTCTCAAATTACTACAAAATGTTCACTTGCATGTCATCTAGACTTAGAAATTAGTTCATAAATTCAAGTAATTACTAAGTTATATGAAAGGCAGACCATTTTCACAACAGCGGTTATAAATATGTAATAATCAGGGAACATGAGTCAATTCAGAATGTTGTCAGGGTTCAATGTTAGCAGGAGAGCCTGGCAACTCACATGAATGAATCTGTTTATTATTGAGCCCAGCCTTGGCCTACAAAGAATTATTTATCGGGAAATTTGCAGGACTTCTTTATATTGCCACTAAAATCTGAGACAAAAAGCAGCAGCAGTATTAGTAAGGAATCCTTAAACATGCCTCCGGAAGTCATACCATTGTAGCACAATTTCCTGGACCATGCATGCAGTCAAAATTGTTACACATTTTAACCTCTAGAGCTCTAGCTAGGACTTATGACCTAAAGCCTGGGTGTCAGGGCCTCTCTGTCAGATGTGGTTGCTGCCTGATGATGCAATTTTGGTAGCCAGTAATACCATTCATTTTATTTTTCACCCAATAAATATCCATCAGCTTCCTTGCTAAGTAGGTGCTTTGCAAGTATATTTTTATTTGAGCTTCACAGTAAATGTGAAATATCTATTATCACTCCCATTTTATCAATGTTGAAATATAAAATGTTAAATAACTTGCCAATTATCAAAGAGCTACAAAGAGGTGGAGTAGGCAATAAAAACCCAGGGTGACCAACTCCATTGGCCTCCATTGGTCTTTCTTCTGAAGAATTCTAGAATACTGCCAATCAAAATAAATATTCATAATTATCATCACAATGTGATAGTTCTATAGACTAAAAGTGTAAGTAAACACCAAACATCAAGAGTAAAAAATATGCACCTCCTGGTAGACAGGTAAAGCACGAATGTGTGAGCCAGATTTCAGCATGCAGTATCTAAAACCACTAAAAATAATTTAATAAAATCTATAAGAATCCTTCCTATACCCCTACTTTGTCTCTCCATCATTCCCACACATACACCCAAAACACACATATAACTATTACAATAAGGACATGATTTAAAACTAGTAACTTTTTAAAGGATATCATAAGAAGCTCCTGTAGCTTTTCCCAACATGTAGGAAGACTTTCAGAGAAGCATATGGAAAGTTAGTGAACTGCCTTAACATTTCTTGCCTTCTGCAAGAAGTGTTGTGGTTTTAAAAAGTGTTGTGCTTTTAAAAAGCATGATGACAGCTTAATGCTTTATAGATAACAAGAAGGTAAATACTACTTTAAGACTATTTTGAAACTGAGAAGAGAAGCTATTGTTCAGAAACTCAGAAGAATAGTACAAAGATAATGTGCTTATTTACAAAGTAAAATTGAAAGCTGTATTTTCCAAAAACATCATTTAATTGAATAGAGCATCAAGATGTTACAAGTACAATCCACAGTTCTGGGTAAGCTCAGCAATTAGAAATTAAGAGTATAGAAATAAGCAGCAAGATGATTAATTAATGATAAGTAAATGGTTTTATTGGTACTGGAGCTAACATAACATTAAAATGTATTGAGATAGTTATTCTTGCTGTTTGCTTTTGTTTCATGCTCCTAGCAACTAAATAAGACTTATTCAATAATTTATTCAATTTATATTTATTAAATGCTTTCAAGTGCCAGGCATTGTTCTAGGTTAGTACTGTAGGTAAAGCAAAGAATTAGAGAAAATTCACTGCCCACTTTTGGTTTACATTCCAGCAAGGAGAGAAAGAAAAATGTTTTATGTCGATATACAATATAGTAGGTGGGGATAAGTGCCATCGATGGAGTAAGGAGGAGAGAGACTGCCAGGGTAGGGTGTCATTTTATAGACTATAGACAAGGTGAGCCTCTCTGATAAGGTGAAATTTGAACAAAGGCCTGAAGTATGTCAGGAAGTAAGCCATGAAACTAGCAGGGAAGATTGTTTCAAGCAGAAAGAACAGTAGGACAAATGCCCTGAGTCCTTAATGAATTCAAGAAACATCAAGGGAGTCAAGTGTGCCTAGAACACAATGTATAAAGGGCACACGAAGTAAGAAGGGCAGTGGGGCCAGATCACACAGAGCCCTGTTGGCCATTGCAGGAGATGTGGCTTTTACTCTGAATTAGATGGGAAGTAAATAGAGGGCTTTGAGCAACAGCATGTAGGATCTGACTTATGTTTAAACAGGATCTCTGGCTAGTATGGTGTAGAGAATAGATTATAGAGGAGCAGAGAGACCAGGGAAGAGGCCATTTCAATAACCTATATTATGGGTATAAAGTCCTAGGTTAGACTAAGAGTCAAGGGGTGAGAAGTCATTGGATTCTGGACATATTCTAAAGGCAGGGCCAACAAGATTTGCTGACAGATTCAGTGTTGGAGATGAGTAACAGAAAGAAAAGTATCAAGGATGACACTAAGGGCCAGGTGCAGTGCTCACGCCTGTAATCCTAGCACTCTGGGAGGCCAAAGCTGGAGGATCCCTCAAGGTCAGGAGTTCAAGACCAGCTTGAGCAAGAGTGAGACCCCGTCTCTACTAAAAAAAAAAAAAAAAATAGAAAGAAATTATCTGGACAACTAAAAATATATAGAAAAAATTAGCCAGGCATGATGTTGCATGCCTGTAGTCCCAGCTACTCGAGAGGCTGAGGCAGGAGGATCGCTTGAGCCCAGGAGTTTGAGGTTGCTGTGAGGTAGGCTGATGCCACAGCTCTCTAGCCTGGGCAACAGAGCAAGACCTTGTGTCAAAAAAAATCAGGATGACACTAAGGATTTGGGCCTGAGAAACCGGTTAAATGAAGGAGTTTCTATTTACTGACTTGGAGAAGACCATGTTTAAGGTAGAAAAGTCAGTGTTCAATGTTACACATTTTAAATTTTAGTCATGTATCATGCATCCAAACAGAGATGTTAAGTAGAGAGTTGGATATGTGAGTCTGGAGTTCAGAGGGTAAGTTCACACTGGAAATAGGAATTTGGAAATAGAGTAAAAATGGCATTTAAAAGCAAAATATTAGATGGAGTCATAAAGAAAGTAAATAAAATGTACACTTCCATGATTATTAATTGATATTGTTTAGTTATCAGAAATTTCAGTTATTATTTCGTATAAAGTGATACTCTGGATATTTATTCAAAGTTAATTATATTTACTAATTTATTTTAATAATATACTCAGTAAAAAATTACTTTTTATTTTCAAGTGTTTTTCCTTTTCTTTTCCTAGATTACTGAATGATTTTTAAACTCATTTATGATAAGGCAGTGTCTTAATTCTTTTGCATCTTTCCATAATGCTTTGTAAAATACTTGACCTGAACTTCAATAAATGCATTGAATTCACAAATTTATGGATATGAAAAATCAAAATGAAGAATACTTAGAGCTTGGAGCTGTTATAAAAATGGAAATTTAAAAATGTGACCCCACCTTGCACTCCAGGAGTTTCATATTTGTTATACGCCCTTGCAGATTCTATTTAAAAACAGAAGAATTCAGTTTTGTGGTAGACTTGCAACTGCTCCTGTTACCGGGACACTGAACTGCTGTTGCTGCTACCACAGTTATGACAACTTATTGCACATCTCCTATGTGTTATTTGGCATGCATTGTTTCTATTTTTTTAGCAGCCCTGTAAGAAAAGTAGTATTATGACCATTTTATCACTTTAAATAAAAGAAGACAAATTATGTGTGCAGGATTATAGACTAAAAGTTAGAGAACCTGAATTTGAAACCTTATCAGTTTAACTTAAGAAACCATAATTTTAGTTTTATTCTACCATTACTCTTATCTGAGCAGTCTCTTTGAAATATAACTAATAGATGTATGAGACTGAGTTATAATAGAAAAAAATATTTATTTTGAGGAAATTCAAGAGAGAGAGAGAGAGAAAGAGAGAGAGAGATTCAAAAATATAGATAAGATATTGTCTTGGTTCTTACCAGCATGAAGAGAAGCAAGGTAAAGAATTGTCCCCCTATCGCTTAATATTGCATAGACATGCCTCAAATTCATGATAACCAGATTTAGAAAGTCATGTTGAGTCTTTTCTCTTATCTTTCTCATTCCAAATATTGACTTAACAGTTGCCAGTTTATGTGCCACCTTGAATGCTGGAAGCTGAAAGCAGAAAGATAAATAATGCATGGTTCCTAGTAGGAAAGGAGCTTACAGTTTACGAGAAAGACAAATACATAAACAAATATGATAATAAACTGAGATGAATGCTTATGTAGGAGGTTTGCACAGTTACTTATTACATTGTAGCAGCAACTAACACACTTCTCTGAAAATGTGCTGCCTGAGCTGAATCTTGAACGATGAAAAGTATTAACCAGGCAGGGAAGATACTCCTGGAAGAGGGATGGCAAATCCAAATACTTGCTCAAAGACTTACAAGCAGCTTACTCTAGCTGAATCAGACAAATGAGGGTCAGGTGGGGTGGGGAAAGGTGGTGATTAGTATTCAGGGATGAAAGTGGACAGTGAAGTGGGTGACAGATCACAAAAGTCTGTGTAATTCATGCTAAGAAATTTGGATTTTGTCTTTGAATAATTTCTAGTTTGGGAATGACATTGTAAGATTCACGGTTTAGAAAGCCAACTGGCTGTCACTGATAGAATTTATTTGAAGAAAGGACAAAGCCATTCATCCATAGGAAGAAAAATTATAGCTTGTTACAGTAATCCAGGTGAGCAAAGATGATGGTCTGTACCAAAGGATATGGAGAGACACATACAGCTTAGAAAATTTAGAATTGATTAGAATTATTGACTGGATGAATATGACAGTAAGGATAAGCCCCAATTTCTAGGCTTTGGGAAAAGGTTGTACCATGCTTTGAATTGGAAAATAAGGAAGAACTGATTAGGACAAGGACAGTTGAATAATGATGAGTTTAGCATTTCATGTGTTGATATTGAAGAACACATGCGGCCTGGTTGCATAGGGCTGTAGCAATTGTATGTAAATGTGAATCTCAGAAGATAAATCTGAGGTGGAGATATAAACTTGAGAGTCACAATTGAAACCATCAGGATAGATGATATCACCTCCTAAGTGTAATCTAAGATCACCTTCTCTGAGAAAAGAAAAAGAAAAGAAAAGAAAAGGATAGGTAAAGATAAGGAAAGGTAGCATAAGGGAAGGAAAGGGAAGAGAATGGAACAAAAGGGAACAGGGGAAGAACAGAGTATTGGGAAATCCCAATACTTAAGTGGCATTCTGGTGGCCTGAGAAGGAGTTCTAGAAGGATATATTTGAAAGCTCAAAAGAAAGAGGGAAAGTGTGGTGTGAAAAAATCTAGAGGGGAAATGACTTCAAAGAATAAGCCCTGCACAGAAAGACAAATACTGCATGATCTCACTTATATGTGGAATCTAAGAAACCTGATCTCATAGGATAGAGTAGAGTGATGGTTCTGTAGGGCTTGAGTAGTTAGGGAGGAGGGAGAATGGGGATAAATTGGTCAAACGATACACAAGCACAGTTAGATATTTAACTAGAATAGGCAAACATATAGAAACTAGATAGATGATTGCCTGGGGCCAGGGGTGGGGGGAGGGGATAAGAGGGTACTACAGAGGGAAATGAAGAATGATTGCTAATGGTTATGGAGTTTCTTTATTGGATGATGGTTGCACAGCTCTGTGAATATACTAAAAAGCAATGGATTGGACATTTTAAATGGGTGAATTGTATCTCAATAAAGCTGCTAAAAAAGATTAAGAGGAAAATTACAGATGCATTTTCTAAGATGTATTAGTTAAGTCCCTCATTCTCAAGCTACATGAGCCCATCCCTTAGAACTGATAATATGTGAAATTACCTCTTTAATAAATTATAAATGCAATAAAATCCAAGGGAAGGATGGCAAGTAGAGGAATATTGACCACTAAGATGGTGTGGCTGAATTCAGTAAGCCTCCAAAACAATTTGAAAATCATGAACTTAAAGTTTCAAACAAATTATTTATATTCAATAGGTCACTAAGGCTACCCATTCAGTCCTGATAGTTTTCCACTTCTAGCAGAACATTTTTCCATCCTGACATTGCTCATTGCTCTGGGGTTGACAACATTTCACATCTGCCCATTTTAACTTAGAAATGTCCTAAAATTTAGATGGCATTCTTATATCAAAAAATGGGCTGACAGATGAACTTATAGTTAAACAGGCACAAACTTTTAAGGGCACCCTAATTTCTCCTGCTTGATCTCCTGTTTTCAAAGACATTTCCGTATTCTTTCTCTTTTTCAGTGCTAGGGTGGCCAACTGTTCCAGACTGTCCAAAATTTAGTGCTGAAAGTCTAGTATCCCAGACAACCCCTCAGTCTGGAGCAAATCTGAAAGGTTGTTCACCTAGTAGAGTGCTATACTCCAGCAGAAAATGTCATGCCTAAAAGATCTGTACTGACCACTCAATTGAGGGAGCAGAAAATTGACACACACAAAAGTAGACCTCAATAAATAAAATCAAGCTAAAAACAAATAAATGAAAAAACAGGATTTCAAAATAAAATGATGAGAACCAACCACACACTCAAGCTGCTACTAATTATGCAAAATACCTGCACAAGAAGAATTAAGAAAAGTAGGGTTGTTGTGGGTTTTTTTCCAAATGGGAAGAATAACAAAGCAGAAATGTGACCCATCATGGTGTTTAGACTAATTCTTCATTTGTAATATATGCTATGTTTTTGTTGTTCTTTTTCAGCTGTTGGTGTGTCTTATATGATGACTTTAATTCTAATGTTTAATGGTTATTAAATCTTTATAATTCCCTTCAAGTCTTTCAAGTGCTTTGTATTATTTGTATGAGTTTTTCCCATTGCCAACTCATATTCTAGATGAGAAAGCAGACAGCGAATGGTAATATGATGTTCCTTAGGGCACCAGGAATGTTGTTACAAGTGCTGCAGATGAGACAGCAAGATAATTAAAGCTAAATAGAAACAGCTCTCTTTCTTCTGAAGCTATGGATACTACAATGGAGACTTCGATATTTCCATAAAATAGCTAACAAGTCAGGAACAAATAGATCTTTTCCAAGAATTCATAACCTCTCAAGACCTGCCTATAAATTTCAAACTAACAGTATAAGCAGCTAAATATTTTTAGAAAAAGATATTCAGAATTTTAAATGAGTAAAAAATATATTCTCAATTATTACCTATCAATAATTTACCTGAATAAAGAGTCTTCTTTTGTTAAATATTAGGCCTCCCAGTAAATATTGTAAAGCACAGACATATTTTTCAGCCCTATAACTTGCAGCTAAATAGAAAAGGAATTCTTTTTAAAAATATCCTTTTAGATGTTCTCCCCTAGATCTTGACTGTGAACTAAGATTTATTATTTTCTAAATTAGAGAACCTAAATAATGTGCTTGCAAATTGCTTTTCTTCAGCAGCTTGACTTACTGCCCAAACTTAATTTATCCCCCTCAAGTACAAATTTTAGAATTGTCTTCCAATATGTAGTCTCCTGTTAATACAACTAATTAGACAAAATGCACACCAAAGGTGTAGGACAAAAACATCAGAGGTAAAATTGCATTTCTATTTCAACTTTTCCCAAATAAACTAAAATGTCATTATTTTTGCATCCATCTTCCTTGTGTTAAATCTAAACTAATTTAATTTCATGTGGTCAGGTCTTAATTTATCTTTTTGCTCTACAAGCTTCATTCTTCATTTATGTTCTTGCTCACACTGGGTTGTACAGAAGTGGCTAAACAAATAAAATGTTATATTTGGAACAACAGTTTCAAAGATAATTTCTGTGTGTTAATTTATTTACCATTTACTAAACCTTTTCTAGATGCTGGGGATCTTTATCTTTAAATAAAGATACCAAAATCTTCACTCTCATTTTACTTACATTTCCATGCATTCAGAGGTTGAGGGGTAAACATTAAAAATAAAAAAAAAATGAATAGTACAGATTACAGAGAAGTGATCTGAAGAAAATACATTTGAATCTGTGATAAGGAGAGTGTGAAGACTACTAGATTGGTTGGTTAGAAAGGCTAAGATCCAAAATGCTAGAAGGAACCACCCATCAAATGGTATGATTAGAGAATTCCAGATAGAGATAAAAACAAGTAAACCATTTCTAAGTTTAGAACAGTGTTTATATATTTTAGAAATAGGAAAAAAAATCAGGATAGCTAGAACATAATGTTAGGTAGGGATGAGGGTATGCAGGTGGCAAAGACCAGTGAGGATACACAGTAGAGAACACAACAGTGGGAAATGGTAGTTAGGGACTTTTCCAGTGCTGGGGCTTACACAGATAAATAGAGAACCTGTCTGGGGGTAACCTTTCCCCATTAGCATAGTAAAAATCACACCCCCTAGCGCCATGACAGTTCTGGAGCCAGACATACAAGGGCAGAAAATGGGAGAGTACATGATTCGGGAAATCTCCACTGCCCTGAAAAGACATGAGTATTCTACCCCCAACTTAACATTATTAGGGATTAGCATAAAGGACTGACCCTAACCCTGGGATGACGCTGTTCCTTATTGGAGCAGTCTGTTCTCTACTGACTTTGAGATTATACTGTATTTTCTATACTCTGTCTTTAAACTCAGGGTCTTTACCACTTGCAGGGACAAACCTGTTCCTCTCTCTCTGGAAGGTACTTTCACTTTGCAAATAAAGGCTACATGTGTGAAAGTGCTTCGTGTCCGTCATCACTCTGTCACACCAGCCCTGCTTGTGATTCTTCCAAGCAAGGAGCCAAAGAACCAGGACAGCTCTCTCCCAAAATCAACCCTGATGCATAATATAGGTGACCTTGAAAGGGTAAGAGTTGAGAGAGAGTGGAGGTTTAAGATATTTTGGGACCAAATTATTGTCAAGCTTACATGTTATAATAAAGAGCTTTGGCTTTATTCCAAGAGATGTGCAGTGTCATATGTGGTCAGGTGGGGAGAGGGGTCCAAGGAGAAGAGTGACAGGAATTATTCAGATTTATAATGACCCCTCCCAATTACTGCTTGGAGAGTGGACCATGGAGGAGCAAAAGGGGCAGCGAGGAGATAGTTGGGAAGATATTTTAATAGCCCAGGCAAAAATAACTGTGCCTAGAACTAGGAGGCTTTTAGTGAAAACTGAGAATCAATCGGACTTAATATGCCATTTTTTTTTTGAAGGCCTAGAACTATAGGATTTGCCAATGACTAGATATATAGGGAATGATTTATAAAGAGAGAATCAAGGGTTACTCTTGATTTTCTGCTTGAGCAACGAAATGGAGAGTTAGCTTATCAACAGAGAGGAAAGTTGGACATGGAGGAGAGCATCAGGCTTTCTTCTTGGGCCATTTCAGTGTGGGCTGCCTCCAAAGCATCTAAGTGGATGAGTTGACTAAGCAATTTGGCTACATTATTTCTCACTTAGTGAGGAAGTCTAAGCTGGTGTTATAAAAAGAAGAGTGAAGAGAAGAAAATGTTTCAAGTTGGAAGGAGTAAACAACTCCATGGAATTCTGCTAAAAGAAAAAGTGTGAGCACAGAGAAATAAGCGCTGGATTGGAAATATTGATTATACAGACAAGCATTTTCTGTGGGTGGTGAGGATGGAATCCTGACGGATGGATAGAGGCAGGAATGGAGATTGCAGAAGAGAAGACAGTGCCACTGTGATTTTAATTTGCAGTTTCCTGATGCTGAGTGCCTTTTCCAGGGCTTATTGATAATTTGTATATTTTATTTTATGAAAGGTCTATTCAAATATTTTATCCATTTTGGGTTTTTGTTTTTTTTAAATTGAGTTGTAAGAGTTCTTTACATATTCTATATACAATTCTTTTGTGAGAATTTGGAATTTTTTTTCCAATCTCTGACTTGCCTTTTTATTTTATAAATTGTGTCCTTTGAAAAAAAAATGTTAATGTTGATGAAGTCCAAATTTATCAATTTTTCCCTTTCATAGTTAATGCTTTTTATTAAAACTGTCTAAGAAATCCTGCCTACCCTTAGTTCATGAAAATACTCCCCTGTCTTCTAGGAGATTTATGGTCCTGATTTTACCTTTTATGCATAGTATATAATCCATTTATTTCTGCTAATTGTGTCTATTTTTGATCTATCAGCTTATTTATCTATTCTGACAGTCTATATGTTCTTTATTACTTATGCTTGCAATACTTATATTTTGTGTCTTTAAAATTGCCTTATTTTCAAACTTTCTGTGTGCCATGTAGAAAACATATTATTGGAGTTTCACGTTATCCATTCAGAGGATGAATCTTTTATAATAATTGGTAAGTTTAACTTTTTACATGTATTTTAATAGTGTGATATTGGTATCATTGTATGATCTTATTTTATATTTTATGTACTTCTAATACATTTTTTCTCCTTTTCTATTTTCTGTTGGATGGATTTATTTTGGTTTGATATTTATATGTGCTAATTTCCTTTATGTTGGCTGTCTTAACGTAAATTCATAATCATATTTACTCACATCAATTTCTTAAAATTATAAAAATCTATATTTTCTCCCTAACAAGAAATATCCTTTTCTCACTCCCATGTCTTTTTGGTTTCAAAAGCCTTGTGTTTATAATGTCTACAATTATAGTATTAGATTACTAGGAATTTATTTTGTCTTTATTTTTTTTCTTTGGTCTCACTTTTATTTATTAATACTTTCCTGTTAGCTTGTTTGTTTTCTAGAATAATAAACTTTACCAAGACATTTTATCACTCATAATTTCTTTTAGTATCTCTAGGATCTGTTTCTCTTCTAGTATGAACTTCCTGCAAAATGGTTTTCAATATGGGTTTTTATATACCTGCAAACGTTTTTATTATGTACTAACATTTGAGTGAAAGTATGGACAAATATAAAATTCTAATTTCAAATTTATTTTTTATTTTAAAATACCACTTTATATAAAGTAGTAGATACATAGGATGAGCAATTCTAGAGATCTAATGTACAACATGAGGGCTAGAGGTAATAAAATTGTTACTGTAGATAGGATTTATGCTAAATGAGTAGATTTTAGCTGCTCTTGTCACAAACCAAAACAGGGTAACTATCTGAGATGATGGATATGTTAATTTGCTTCACTATAGTAACTTTTCACTATCTACCATCTATATGTATCTCATAACATCATGTTGTATACCTTAAATATAAATAAAATTTATTATAAATAAATAAAATATCACTTTATTTTCACTTTTTTATTAAAGTGTGACACACATACGGAAAGGTACAAAATAATAAAGATACAGCTCAGTGAATTATCACAAAATAAATGCACCCGTGTCCCACCACTTAGGTGAGAAATAGAAAAAACCCTGTCATGGCTCCTCACAATCACCACTCCATTCTACCTCTTAAAGTGTATCCACTATCCTACTTCTAACATCACAGATTAGGCTTGTGCCTTTTTATAAAAGGAATCATACTGTCTCTATTCTCTTGTGCCTGATTTTTTTTCTCAATATTATGTTTTTGAGATGTGTCCTTGATATTACTTTTTATTTTTTTCTTCCTAAAATTTTATTGGGGGAAAACTACAAAACATTTACAGTACAATGTTTACAGTCACTATTTGTAGTGAGCTGATTTCCCAAAATATATTACCACTCAAGTTGACTTATCTTGTTACATTCAAAAACCTACTCTGTCAAAGTAGTCCAGAGAGTACATACATAGTGC
>CAUYRT010046160.1:0-51591 GCA_963574885.1 Lepilemur ruficaudatus
GATTTTCCACATGCTGGAGCTATCCATTTCTGATACATGGTGTTTTGATGCTCAGTTTTTAGGTACATATATATTAAGAAGTATATGCTGTAGAATGGAATCCTTTATTACTATGTAATGCATCTCTTTATCACTAATAATTTTCCTTGCTTTGAAATTTGTTTTGTACAAAACTAATACAGCTAATCCAATTTTCTTTCAAAATAAATAAATAAATAAATAAATAAATAAATAAATAAATAAATAAAATAAAATAAAATAAAATAAAATAAAATAAAATAAAATAAATAAAAATAAGAAAAAAAATATGTTTTGGGGCAAGGTACAGTGACTCATGCCTAGAATGCCAGCACTTTGGGAGGATGAGGTAGCAGGATCACCTGAGGCCAGGAATTCCAGGCCAGCCTTGGCAACATAGCAGGACCCCATCTCTACAGAAAAATTTAAAAAAATTAGCCAGGCATGTACTCCTAGCTACTTGGGAGGCTAAGGCAGGAGGATCACTTGAGCACAGGAGTTCAAAGCTATAGTGAGCTATGTTGTGCCACGGTACTCCAGCCTGGGTGACAATGTGAGACCCTGTCTATCAAAACAAAGGGGGTTTAGAAAAAATATAGCAATCTTACTAATATATATGGAATACATGCTTTGCTTTTATATATGCTTCTCTACCTTTGCTTAGCTGTTGCTTTTGCTGTTCCTCCATCTATACATTTTGAAATCCAATGGTCGCCAAACACAGCTTAAATTTCATTGCCTCCATGAGGCCTTCCCAGATTGCTTCAGCTGGCAGTAAGTTGCCCTTACACTAGAACATTACCAAAACTTTTTAAAGTACTTATCACTTTTTTTTTTTTGAAACAGAGTCTCACTCTGTTGCCCGGGCTAGAGTGCCGTGGCATCAGCCTAGCTCACAGCAACCTCAAACTCCTGGGCTCGAGCAATCCTTCTGCCTCAGCCTCCCAAGTAGCTGGGACTACAGGAATGCACCACCATGCCTGGCTAATTTTTTCTATGTATTTTTAGTTGTCCGGCTAATTTCTTTCTATTTTTTAGTAGAGACAGGGTCTCACTCTTGCTTAGGCTGGTCTTGAACTCCTGACCTCGAGCGATCTGCCTGCCTCAGCCTCCCAAAGTGCTGGAATTACAGGCGTGAGCCACTGCGCCTGTTCAATACTTATCACTTTTCACTTTACACATTATTTATCCATGTCTTATCTCCCTCAACAGATTATATATTCTAATTACAGGAAACACATTTTTCATCTTTATATTTAGCACAAGGCCTTAGTGGCTTGCCTTCAGAACAGCAGGCCATCAACAAAGGTGCTGAAGGAACTTACGTAAATTGATTCTCACAATATTCACTGAACATGGTGACAATAATATCAACAACTATTTTTGCCTGCAAAGAAGAAAAACAAATACAAATATGGGAATCTATAAATACATTCTCTTCATTAAGATAAAAATAAGTTAATGTTTAATATGATTTATTTCCCCAAACATCTAAAAATGGACTTTTATATTCTAAGAAAGGAAGTAGAATAAAAACTTATGTGTAGGCCCGTCCTTATCTTCAAGTGTTCTGCATTTACGCAGTTCTCTGAGAGTTATAATCCTTGACTGAGACAAATCATTTCGTTCCCCCACCCCCAACCTTGGTTTCACTAGGTTTCAAGAGAGACAAATGGCTAATTACTAGAATAAATCTTATCAGTCTCGTAAGTCTCTGAAGCCAGACTTCTTGAATCCTAGCTCAACCACTTAGTAGGAGTATGACTTTGGGCAAGCTACTTTTCTTATCTGTTAAGTGGAGATAATAAAAGTTCCTATCTCATTTGGTTATGATGAGGATTAAATGCATTAATATATATAAAATACATAGAGCAGTTCCTGGTACCTTGTAAGGGACATATAGATTAAATAATTTTTCTAATTGAAAAAAAAAATTTATAAACATAGTAACCTTATTGGGATATATGCTTCGCTCTTATAGGCTCCAGGAAAGACACCAAGGTCTGCAAATGCATGAATTAAAATTTAAAAAAAATTAATTTTTGGCCAGGCACAGTGGCTCACACCTGTAATGCTAACACTATGGCGGGCCAAAGCAGGAGGATTGCTTCAGCTCAGGAGTTCGAGATCAGCCTCAGCAAGAGTGACACCCCGTTTCTACTACCAAAAAAAAAAAAATTAAAAAATTAGCTGGGCGCTATGGCACGTGCCTACAGTCCCAGCTACTCAGGGGGCTGAGGCAGGAGGAATGCTTGAGCCCAGGAGTTTGAGGAGTTTGAGGTTGCCATGAGCTACAATGATACCACTGCACTCTACTATTTTTTTAAAATAGTAAAAGCAGTATTACCCTGACAATATTTCTGAAGGCAAGTATAGTACATAGAAGTTATAAATGAAACACCTTACAATGATCTCCACTCCAGTGAGATGACCGTCAATGCCATTTATCTGACCTACTCCAGCCTTCTCCTGCCATACAAGTTTACCTTTCTTAATTTGCTTAATTGCAACCTCCTTCTATGCCTCACTTAACATGTCTAATGAAGTCATACCCATGGAAAAAGGCTTTCATAGCAATCCAATCCAATAAACATAGTGATTAAAAGTGAGTGAACACCTAGTATTCTACATATTCTAGATATCTTTGTATGTATAAACCCTTTATCAATTTGTTAAATAAAGCTTCTTTATAGCCAGTTCATTTAAAAAAAAAAAAAACTTACTAAGTATATACTGTGAATGGCATTACACCAAGTGCTTGGGGGAAAAGATATCTGGAATGAGATGTCTGCCTACATGGAATTTAGAAAGAAGTAGTAAAATAGACATGGACATAAATAATGATAATTCAAGGCTAAAAAATGTAAGCACTAGAATAGCTCAGATGAAGTAAACAATTCTAGTCAGGAGAACAAGTGTTCTGGAGATTTGGAACAAGATGACACTTGAATCTTAAAGAACAAAAGGGATATTGACAGGAAGTGCAGGGGAGAGGCATTCTAAGTGGAAGGTAACTACTTGCCGCTTGGGGAAGCACATTGGTATAAAATGCAAGGCTCATATGGGGTTATGAGTAGAATAGAATCATGCAGTTGTAATAATGATGGGAGTGAGAATCTGGCTGGGAACATCTTTCCAGAACCTAGAAGGTCCTGTTAGTGAGGTTGGGCTTTCTTTCTTAGCCACATTGAACTGGGGTTCTTGAGCAGGGATATAACACAGTTACATAATTTACTGATTATTATTTATCTATCTATTTATTTATTGACAGGGTCTCTGTTGCCTAGGCTAGAGTACAGTGGTGTCATCATAGCTCATTGTAACCTCAAACTCCTGGGCTCAAGTGATCCTCTTGCCCTGGCCTCCCAAAGTGCTGGGATTAAAGGCATGAGCCAGCATGACCAGTCTAGTTCTTTGATTTAGAAAGTGAACTGGTACCACATTAGAGAGTATATTAGAGGAGTCCATTTAGGAAGTAAAGAGTCTGAATTCAGTAAATGGGAAGGGAAAGATCATGGTTGTAGCCCTGGAACTTGAAGACAAATCAAAAGCATAGAAAGAAAAGAGAAGGAGCCACCAGTGGAATCTTAAGCAAACTTAAATTTATTAGATGGACCTGTAGGCTAAATCTTTGTGAACATAAAAATCTAACTTTTACCTTCACTACTCTCTCAAAGGACCCCAGTGGCCTCTAAGTTACTGATTCTATGGCCTCATTTTAGTTTACATTGTACCTCACCTCTTTGTTCAAGCTGTCACTAATGACTACTATTGACTTGCCCTGCCTTCTTGAAATATTCTCTCTCCTTGCCTGAACTAATGCTACATCTCTTAGTTATTCTCTTACTTTTCTGACCACTCTTGCTCATTTATTTTCATCACCAGGTAGAATAAGATGACAAAGGCAGAGGAGATAGGGTATGCAAAGATAAAGAGCAGTGAAAGTAGAACTGACAGGACTTATGCACCCACGCTTAGAATTTGCTCCTGAACAACCAATAACTTTATCTAGTGAATCAAATGTACTAAACTAAATGATATAGAGGGAGTTTGCACACTATGGAGAAGGCCATCCCCATGTCTGTAGACATATAATTCCAAACAAGTCTGTAGATCTTGCTGATAATGAGCAGGTTAACTGTAATGTGCATAACTGGCATTAAGTAAAAATCAAAAGCATTAATATAAGAAAACCAGTGAAACCACTCCAAAAAATTTACAACTGATTAATTACTGCAAATAATGTCTTGTAACAGCTTTGATCAGTTCACCCATTTAAAATATACAATTCAAAGATTTTTAGTATATTTACACATTTGTGCAATTATTACCACAATCAATTTTAGGACATTTTCATTACCCCAAAAAGAAGCCCAGCATTCATTTGCATTCACTCTCCATTTCCCCTCAACTTCCTACTAATCTACTAATCCAAGCAACTACTAATCTACTCTCTGTCTCTATGGATTTGCCTAAATGGACATTTCATATAATATGTATAGTCTTCTGTGACTGGCTTCTTTCACTTAACATGTTTTCAAGGTTCATCCATGTTACAACATATATTAATATTTCATTCTAATTTATTGTCAAATAATTTTCCATTATATGGATATATTACATTTTGTTTATCTACTTATAAGTTGGTAGACAGTTGAATTGTTTTCACTTTTAAGCTATTATGAATTAATGCTACTATGAACATTTCTGTACAATTTTTTCTGTGGACACATGTTTTTATTTCTCCTGGAGTGAAATTGCTGGATAATATGGTAACTTTATGTTTATCTATTTGAGGAACTACCAGACTGTTTTCCATAGTGGCTGCATCATTTTACATTATCACCAGCAGTGCATATAATTAATTTTTAATATTTCATCTTGTTTCAGAGATAATTTAAGGCATCTTAGTTACAACAATACATACCTAAATAAATAAAGGTATATGCAATAAGATGAGACAAAAAATAATTATAAGCAGAAGAAGAAAATGAAACAAAGGGGAAATTAAGGAAGAAAAATAGGAATTAGAATACCAAATAAATTACTTTGTCAGAGATGGCCACAAATTTGTCTCTGCACTTTTTAGCAGACAACGTAGAAGAGAAAATGTAATCTGGTCTATATTTATTAAAATTCATGATATAAAAACAGACCAGCTACTTGGAGAACTTTGAGATGATGATGACTGGTAAGATTAACAATATAGCTTTCCTGGGTTTTCACAGAAATGACTCCATATACTGTAATGAATACTATTACCCTCCAGTAATCATAGCCATGAGTTTCACAGGGCTGTTTCTTACAACACTTTTCAATCCCAACTGAAGCCTTGTATAATCTAGTAAAACAAAATTCTCCCTGGGTGACAAATACAAAGAGGCACAGAGTTTTCTGGTCTTAATCCAGGGCTAAATGTACCAATGACTTGGTGAATTTTTATGGGATCAGGCCCCTTGATTCCTAACGTGTTGAGTGCCCAGATGTTGGCATCAATCAAGCAAAGAAAAAGCAATGCCAAGCTACCACGTGTTATTAACTGCAAAGAATGGAAAGAAGATTGCTGAAAAAGTTGAGCCCATGAACCAAAAGCAAATCAAAGGAGGGAGCAATAAATCCCAATGGTGAAAGTTGGCGAAGGGTAGGAGTAGAGGACTGGAGCATCGCACAGTGGGTGTTGGAAATACTAGGACAGTTGAATTTGTCTCCCAAATGATGACAAAAGTGGTTCTAGCTAAAATATCAGGCCATAATACATACGAGGGTTGGGGAGATTAGGAAAAGAGGCAAGATAATGACCTAGGGCTGCAAAAGTCTTGCTGACATTGTGTCTACCCACATTTTGTGCCTTTACCTTAAATTCTTTTGTGTTGAGTCAAAACTTGAATTGACCAAACACTTCTTTGGCTGATTGCCAATTATATGAATATTATTGATAGTATGAACATCAAATAGAGGAAAATGAACTAAGCCATGTTTTCATAACAACCTAACCACTGCTAAAAAGTCTGGAAACAATCTTGTCTGATAATACGTAGTTGTAAATGTTTTATGCAAATAGGAATTTTGCACAGCTATTGGCTGCCTTGGTTCATGCTCCTGAGATCAAAAACTACTACAATGCCTGTCACCTGCCATCTCTTCCACCCAACTTCTGAGCAGAAAAGCTTCAAAGGACAATGAACTACAGGCTCAAATTACTGCTTTTGCAGCTCTTAGGAAAGATTGTTCTTCCAGAGGAAGTGGCCACCCAAGGAAGCCAGGAAGTGCTGCTTCTCTGTGCTTTTAGACCAAGAAATGAACACTTCACTCTCCCACTTTCCACTCCCCCACCCCCAGTATGTCAATCTACTGCCTTGTTCACACACTAAATTTTCAAAAGATAAAATATTTTTCTTTTCTAGGCAAGGGAATGAATAAAGACACTGACTGCCAAAGAGAATCTGGGGAGTCCTTAAAACTCCTCCATTAACATGATGGAACAGAACAGCTCCATCTGTTATACCAAAGCTTCATCAGAGACCCTAATCCTTACTGAAAGGAACTCTCAGGCAACCAAGCCTTTAATTTGCTGAATAATAGGCCATCTAATTAACCCTTGCAAAGCAAAGCACAAACAATGCAGGCAACAAATGTCCCCAGGAGGTTGAGAAAGAAGGGGGAGGGGTGACAGTTTGGAATAGTTTCAACTCCTATTGTTAAGGAACCAACTCTACGCATAGGTTTCTAAATGGCTAGCTTTCTGTTTTCCTTTGTCATTTTCCCCATTGTCTTTCCCCAGGGACCATGCTGCTTCCCTACCCTGGTTTTGTGGTGTGTCCTGAACTTTAAGACACTGTAACTCAGTGACACACATAGATAGGTGATGTGGAATGATTGTGTCACAAAATATACTCATAGCAGCAAATCAGTGACATAAAAGTCTCTTTTGGGACCATTTACCTACCCACCTCTGCTCGAGGACAGGCCACTTGTGCTCTGGGGGGAAAAAGGAACACACAACTGAGAGAAAGGGAAGAGAAGTAAAAGGAACAGAGGGAGTAACACTAGCTAGGGCATTTTTCAGATCTCTTCTAATTCAACAGGAAATACCTAGCATTAAACAACTTTGTTTGATTCTTTCTGTGGGATCCTATTATTGGAGGTAGACAACTGTACACTATGTTGCCAAAGGCAGGTAACAGGTTAGATGGGTCATGGGTTTCACATGTGTTAATAAATCACATACATATTAGCCTTCCTGCTAGTTATATCAAATAATGAGATGAATGATTGAATGTATGACACAGTGGTCAATTATCATGTGGATGATATAAATTCTATTGTGCTGAAGACATTTATCTCTGTATTGATTTGGCTTTGCTAGCAAAGATCATAAATTACTAGCTTTCCATAACCGTACGATAAATACTCTAATAACCGAATGCCACCAACTCCTGCTTTCCCAATAAATCCCCTTACAGTTTCAGTTAGAGAAGTAGCATGCAGAGAATTTATTTTAGTTTATTTCATTTTTATTAAAGACTTTATTTTTTAGAGTAGTTTTAAGTTCACAGCAAAATTGAGAGGAAGATACAGAGATTTCCTGTATAATCCCTGCCCCAACACAAACACATTATCAACATACCCACCAGAGTGGTATATTTGTTACAACTGATGAACCTACACTGACACATCATAAGAACCTACACTGACACATCATAATTACCTAACATCTATAGTTTACCTTAGGATTCACTCTTGCTACGGTACATTCTATGAGTTGGGGTAAATTAAATACTGACATGTATCCATCCTCATAGTATTATAGAGAGTATTTTCCCTGCCCTAAGAATCCTGTGTTCTGCCTATTCATCCCTTCCCTCTCACCCAACCACCCAACTCCTGACAACCACTGATCCTTTTATTGTCTCTATAGTTTTGCCTGTCCCAAAATGCATATAGTTGAAATCATACAGTATGTAGCCTTTTCAGATTGGCCTCTTTCACTTAGTAATATGCATTTAAGATTCTTCCATGTCTTTTCATGGTTTGATTGCTCATTTCTTTTTAGCACTCAATAATATCCCACGGTCAGAATGTACCACAGTTTACTTATCCATTCACTTACTTAAGGACTTCTTGGTTACTTCCAAGTTTTGCCAATTATAAATAAAGCCGTTATAAAAATCTATGTGCAAATTTTTGTGTGGACTTAAGTTTTCAATTCCTTTGAGTAAACACCAAGGAGGGTAGTCGCTGGATCACATGGTAAGAGAGTGTGTTTAGTTTTGTATGAAACTGCCAAACTGTCTTCCGAGGTGACGGCACCATTTTGCAACAGGAACAACTCTCGTTTTGAATGAGAGTTCCTGTTGTTCCACATGCTTGCTAGCACTTGGTACTGTCAGTGTCCCAGATTTTGTTAATTCCATTAGGTGTACAGAGGTATTTCATTGTTGAGTCTTTTATTTTATTGTCAAAAGTTATATGTGTATGAAGACCATGGAAAAATCCTGTCTATCCCAAACAAATAATAGTTTTCTGGAACCAGTACCCACAAGCTCCCTAGTCATTGCTGTTACATTTTGAAGAATTTTGTGACCTGGTTGACGTCACATTGGTAGCTTGAAATTGGTGGGGGTGAGAATATTTATACCACAAACATCAGTAAACACTGCAAATCAGCCCTAACCTCATCCTCATTAAACATTTACCAGCACACCACTGCTTGTGTACTAGAGATTTTGTGGAAAACTGACTGATAAAAACTGATAATTCAAAAAGCACTTTCATATGGATAGAAATCTCTTTTTACCACTCTTTTCCCCTAATGCTTTTTTCGCTCATTTCCTGCCTTCTGTTGGATCGATACAATTTTCTATAAACCTTTTTTCCTTCTGTTGGTTTAGAAACTAGACATTGTTTTTCTATAGTTTTACATATTTGCTTAACTGTAAATTAGTTTAACATATTTACTTAATTATAAGTTTTTCATTCTATTGTATCCCAAGTACAAAAATCTATGCATGCCTAAACCACACATTGAACACTGCCCCACCCCAATTTTATGATTATTTAGAGTTAGTTTTTTATCCTTACAGTTAATAGTTACTTATTTAACTCCTTCAGACTGTTCTATGAAATTAATTTTAAATGACTTTATGCTTCACTTATTGTTTTGGTGAGTTGCCTTTCTTAGCCTTAGATCTATTCACGTGTTTTGAAATTTCAGTTGGCAGGCTCACTTTGAGGAGGAAGAGAATTTTGTTTTTCCTCTCCCTCTCACTTCCTCTGTGCCCACCCTCCTATTCTAATAATTTTCTGGTTATGTCTGCTTAGCTCTCTGGGCCTCTAGCCCACAGCCAATTTTTAGAATGGCATTTTGTGCTCCTGTCTCGTGGTTGGTTTAACTGGGTATATGGAAGAGCCTATCACTGTGGCAGCAGAAGGCCTAGTAGCTTATATATCCTCTACCACCCTCAGCCAGAAGGTGGCTAAAGGTCACAGTCCTGGGTGATGGTCAGTGACGGTCATAGTCTCCCAGGTGATGGAGAACAACATGGAAGAAATTGCTATAGCTAGAGCAGGATCACATAACCCTTCCTCTGTCCCACTCTTTTCCCAAGCATCTTTTTATCAGCCTAGAAAAGCCACCCCAGAGACCAGATTCAAGCAGGAGTCCAACTCTGGATCCTGTCTTGCTTGGAGCCCTCTTAGCCCTTTTATACAACAGCAAACTTCTAGCCACCACTGCTCCTGATACCAGCACACACACCTTCCTTCCTCCCTCCCTCCCTCCTTCCCTTCTCTTCCCCTCTCTTCCCTTCCTATATGTTGGGGAAAGTATAAACTTAAAGAGTCACCCTGACAGAAAATCTCTTCCATGGAAACATCTAAAGGCAAAAATCCTTCAAATTCAAATTTATCCAATAATTTCTTCTGCTTACTTCCATCCCAAATTATTTTTCTTTAGTAACACCTATTGGTGGAGAACGTATCAAGCTATTGATGTATATCCAAGATTAACATCTGGGAGAAGTGTCCCTAATTTTTTTTTCCTGCCAAGACTTTGATTTTAACCTTATTTTATTTTCTAGTAAGGAAGCAAAGTTGAGGTCACAGGCCTTGAACTTCTCTACAACTTGATTTTCACCCACCACACCCACATATTCCTGTAAGGTAGCCTTGGTATGGTGATGTTTAAATTAGGAAATCACCATCTCTGTAGAATGTCATGTCACTGACCGCGGTCCTGAAACACCATAGGCCATGAGAACATAGCTGTTCCTTTTAATCTCCAGTTCAGAAGAGGTTCCTCTTCAACCCTTCCGTGGAATTCTAAACCAGGGGATGGAGGAGGTAGTCATGGGAAATAAGGGAAGTGGAGGAGATGAAGAGGAATGGGCAGAGGGTTTTAGAGAGGAATAACCACTGAGATTGCCAGGGAATATTTGCTTTGACATCATTTTCATATTTTCAAAGCAACTAAAAAAAGAATCCACAGCTAACCATGTAACTACCATCATTCATTTTTAACAATGCTATCAGTTTCTTACAGTTAAAATTTTGTTTTTGCTCTGAGAAAGTGCATATGTGTTCAGGAGGGGGGTGTATCTGATCACTTTTTCCATCCCTCATTTTCTTCCTTAGTATTATATTTAAAGTTAGGACATAATATCCAAAGATCACGAGTTCTAACACCCAAGATATACTCTTTGCTCTCAAGGAACTCACAGTTTGGGGACACAGACATGCAAACAAATAATTTCAGGATGTTTGGCCTGCTCCCCTCTCCCCTCTTATTATGAAGTTCTGTAAAAGGCACCAGGCTGACATAAAAGCATGAGGGGAGGGGCCTCTGAGTCTTCCTTGCAGTCAGGGAAGTACCATTTGTTCAATTTTGCTAGAATATGCCGGGAGTATGGAGGATAGAACAATATTGCATAGATGGAGGCGAGATCCCTTATAACCTTGTATATTAAAGAGCACTAGAAAGACACAGAATGATTCTGAGTATGACCTGATTTGATCAGGTTGGGGATTCATCATGCTGACTGTTGTGTGCAGGATGGTTTGCGATGACTGTAGCTATACTGCCAGGGAGAGTATTGTGGAAGCCGTCACTCTAGTTGGAGCAGAGATCCAAATCACCATCCCAAATCACCAAAGACCTATAAGATGGAATGTTTTGGGCACCCAGAAGAAGCCAGATAGCAAAACTACCACCCCAGATTGGGAGTGAATTAGAGAAATCATATACACTAGGCTATAGCCAGTGCTTCTACTTCTAAACCCTCCGAATGTTTTAACCATGTCCAAACACTCCTTACTTTTGTGGGCATAGGGGGAGAGGGAGAATACCTGTTATTTTAGCAGTCTGGTCACCTATAGCACATATGGCCCCCAGGGGAAATGGGGGAGGTATCTGAGTAGCTAGACTTGGATTCTCTTCATATCTCCAGGTGGAGGAGAGAGAGCATGGGGTGATTGCTGACATTCTGCCTCAAAAGCATATACACAGTATTATTCAGCCATAAAAACGAATGAAGCACTGATACACGTTATAACATGGATGGGAGTCCACTTGTTCACAGCTTCTTGGATGTGGCTCCGGGTTAAAAAAAAAAAAAAAAGAAAAAAAATGGACGAGAAAGGAGCCAAATACAACAATCACCTGTTGTATGATTTCATTTATAGGAAATATCCAGAATCCATAGAGACAAAAGGCAGATTTCTGGTTGTCAGGGGCTACAGGAGAAAAGGAAATGAGGAGTAACTGCAGAATAGGTATAGGGTTTCCTTGTGGGGTGACGAAAACATTTTGGAACTGGATAAAAGAGGTCGTTGCACAACATTGTAAATATACTAAATGCCACTGAACTGTTCACTTTAAAATGTTTAATATATTAATTTTGTTGAGATGGAGCAGGGAAAACTCTTAAGGGCCTGTTGGGCCCCATAAGCATGGAAATATAGGAAAATCTTGAGTCCCTTCAGGGGAATTTCCAGGTACCTGGCTAGCCTTGAAAAATGAATGGGCAACCTGATGAGAACAATGGCCCTCCAGGCAAGCCAGAGCCATGAGATATTTTAGTTCCCTATAGAAACTAAAAGATGGCTCCTTAACATAGATTCTTGAGCTGTTTTTCTTGATGGAAAATGCAGATAATGGGGAACTGATGGAGTCAACTCTGACTACCATTCTTTGGTCTAAATTTCTCCCTGAGGGGCCAGGCACACCCATCTTAACATTCCTTCTGTTTAATCCAAGAATCTCTAAATCTACCTATTACTCTCCCACTCAAAATCCCCCCCACTCCCACTTTAGGATATACTGCCTTTTGGGCTAGGCTAATGTATAACCTCCATGTACTGATTTACAATTTTGCCTGCCTAAAATGTACCCCTGCCTTTGAAAACCATGGCTTGAAAGCCATTGGTGAGGCTGGCTCTTAAGCATTAGCTGCCAGTACTCCTTGCATGGTACCTGACAGCAAAGCCTCTTTCTTCTACTACAACTCTCAGCTTCAGTATCTGGCTTTACTGTGCCAACTGAGTGGATCCATTTGGTTTGGTAACATTATGTAAACTTCACCTCAATAAACACACACACATAGACATACACACACACTCCAGCATCATGAGTATAAGAACAGATATTGGAATATGACACAGACCTGGGTTTAAATTCCAGCTCTGCCAATTTCTAGCTGTGAGGCCTAAAGCCCATCACCTAATTCCTAAGAGGCTCAGTGTCCCATCGGCGTAGTAACCTGCCTCACATGGCAGCAGTGACGATTCACTGAAATCATGCAAGTTAAGTGTGTTTCACCATGTCACATACACAATATCTGACAGTAAGCTTTAAATAAGTCTTACTGTTAATATTATTATCTATACTCCTCACACGGACAACTCCAAATTTATTTAACTAATTTTATTTTAGCTCTCAGATATTTTTAGGCTTTACCTGATTTATTAATAGTTTAATGTAAGCTAATTTGCTTTTTTTGGCTAAGTTTTGCCATGAACCAAGTTCACATAACAGAGAACTTGGTTGAAATTAAAAAGAAATGTAAACTCTAGGTCCACAAAGGTATGAGCTACAATTACTCCAGTTCAGGCCCATAGCAAATATCACTAAGTGATCATGATGCTCTATCCCAGATACAGCCGCAGAATCTTTCTCAACACAGCATGCTAGGAAGATGATTAGTTGGTCAGTGTTGGGATGCAAGATGACACAAATTTGCCATCTCTTTCTATGATAATTTGTTCCTCTTGGAACAAAGAGAGATACATGTGACCAAGACATCTTAATGCAGAGCATATATTTAGTTACTTAAGTCCTTTGTAAAGGCCAGAAAATCAATACAGAAATTCCTCACTTTTACTACTGTGCAGTAGGTTTAGGGGAAGGAATTTAACATAAACCTTTAACATTTGATACATATTTAAATAAAGAAAAGAAAAGAAAGAGGGGGAAAGGAATGAAAGAAGGGAGGGAGGAGAGAGGAAAAGAGGAAGAAAGGGAAGAAAATACACTATGTCTTTATAGTATAATATGAATACTAGACATTCTAATGATGCTCTACAGTATTCAAGGGTACACTTGATCCTCACTGGCAGATGGATGAATATTGTTATCCCACAGCTTGGGAAACAAAGGCTTGGAAGATCAAATGACTTAAAGTCCTGTAACTACCCATTCATGTAGTGTATTAATTTCCTAGGGCTACCATAATAAAGTATCACAAATTGAGTGACATAAAAAATAGACATTTACTGTCTCACAGTCTGGGGGCTAAAAGTTCAAGATCAAGATATTGGCAGCACTATGCTCTTTCTCAAAATGCTAAGGAAGGATCTGTTCCAGGCCTCTCTCCTAGCTTCTGGTAGTTCCTTGGCTTGAAACAGCGTCACTCCAGTCTTCACATGATGTTCTCTCTGTGTGTCTGTGTCTAAACTACCCCTTTTAATAAAGATACTAGTCATAGTAGATTAGAGGCTCACTCTATACATCTTCAATGGCCCCATTTCCAAATGAAATCACATTCTGAGATGCTAAGGACAGAACTTCAACATGAATCTTGAGGGGCACAATTCAACCCATAACATAAGGGATCAAGGCCAGGCTTTCTGTACCTGTGTGTAGAGCATAGCTTGAGACTGAGGGTTCAATCTTTGGGCCTCTCTTACATGCAAGAATCCCATTATTTGCTAAAATATAGCCTTTTAATAAAATTCTTCTTTCAGAAAAACATCTAATAACTCTTCATACCAAAAATCAATTATGAGTTTTTTTCCCCACTCATTAACCTAGTAGAATAGCTAAATATCACACATTTGATGACCTTAGGAAGTTCTGAATTAAAATACTAAGAAATCAATGGAAGCTGCACACATATCCAAAAGCACATGGAAGATCAAGAGAATCTATGACAACTTATTCATATTATATTTAAAAATGCTATTATAAATTTTTAATTCATTAAAAATAATCACATAGCCCTTTCTTCATTAGTGCCAAAGGGTTATGTCTGTTATTTTTATCCCTGACAGAAATCATCAGTGGGCTGGAAGAATGTAGTACTGGTGACATGAGCCTGCATTTCCAAGTTTAATTAAAATTCTAACTGACCCAGAGCCAGATTTTCTTCTGCACCAGAGCTGTGGAAGCTCCACAGTGGAAGCAGTCTTGGAAACTACAGCATCCATGGAATGGAAGAGCCGGCTGGAAGCAGGGGTCTTTGCACTGAACCAGGAGGACATCACCAGTTTTAGAAAAAGACCCAGGAGGGATGTCAGCATGGCCACTCCTCTGCTCCCACCTTGTCCTTACTTTCCCCATCTCTCCTAGGCCACAGATCAGCCTTGGTGGGGATCATGACTGCCAATCCTCAAGATTCTCTTTGTTTTGATTCATCACCCAGTAGGACCTACAGGTTCTTCTTCCTGACTCTCACATTTCTTTGGAAGGCACACTATTGTGAGTTATAGTATTCACCATTATCATTTGATAATATTCATGTGATAATACAATACTCATTAACATTTATTGAGCTCTCACTCTGTAACTCAATTCCTGCAACCTTAAGTAGCATGATGCAGACTACTGTCTGCCTATACACTCTCCACTTGACTCAGGGATAGAGCTCTGGTAGTGACCTGGGCCCATTGCTGTACAGTTCAAAGACCACATTTTTTAGCTTCCTTTGCAGCTAGCTGTGACCATGTGATATAGTTGTAGCTAATAATATGCTGTGTGAAACTGCCAGAGAGTTTAAAAGTAAGGAGACTTGCATTTTTCTCTCCTTCCCTCTAACTGAAATAAGCATATAAATGTCAGAGCTCCAGCAGCCATCCTGACCCATTAGGTGCCCTTGGAAATGGAAATCATACTTAGTGGGGCTGCATGGAGACATGAGCCTACTTGGCTGCCATGTGGCCCTGCCACACCAGCAGTACATGTGTGGCCTAACTCCCAGCTTTATGTGAGAGAAGAATAAAAGTCTACCTTTTTAAAGCTACAGCTTTTTGGAGTTTTCTATCACATACAGACATGATCTTAATCCCAAGTGCTTATTATTATAGAATTATTATTATTATTCTCACTTTACAGATGAGGAAACTGGGGTTCAGAAAAGTTAAGTGACTTGTTCAAGGCCAAAAATCTAAGTGGCAGTGCTAGGATACAATCTGACTTCAGATCTTCTACTCTTCATGTCGCCAACATTTAAATATTTTCTAAAAAGCCCTTTTCCCATGCTGAAAACACTGGAGTCAAGTTTAACTCTTCCTTCTCTATAGCTCCTGTCTCCTCCCATATTTAATTGTCAAGCACTGTGGGTCCTGCCTCCCAGGATCCTAGCATCTATTAATATTTTCTTCCCACTGTTCCTTTGCCATGGAGAAGGCTGTGTGTCTGGCTAACAGCAGGGAGAGAAGTGCTCAGCTAGGAAAAGGTGTGCCCTGGGCTGTAGCAGACGTAGAGTTGTTTGCAGAGCAAAGAAGTAAAGGTGAGTCTGCAGTCCAGGCATTGATCTGTCTTGACTGCTGTTGAGGGAGTGATGCTGTTGCTGTTGAGAAGGGAGTGGAAGAGAATGTGTGTGTGTCTGTGTGTGTGTGGCCTGGACTGTGGAAGTCAGGATGTCTAAATAAAAAGTGGACAATAGATTAAAATAGTGCAGAGGTATCAAGGATGACAAAATAATTGCCATCTTCAGAAAGCAGTTTCAGAATAATGGCATGGACCAAATGCAAAGGGTAATAAAAATAATCACTACTGTTGGTTAAGCATGAACTCTGAAGTAAGTATTCTCATGTTCAAATCCCAGGTCCACCACTTATTAACTGTGGTCTTGGGGACTCTTGGCCTCTTTCTATCACAATTTTTGTAAAAGGAGGATAATATTAGAACTACCTCATAGGCTTATGAGGACTAAGTGAATCACATGGCATACAGAGAACAGGGCCTAGTGTAACAGTTGCATGTGTTAGTTATCACTATTATTATATTTGCCAAGTTCTGCATATACATTTTATAATTTAATCCTCATAGTGATCCTATTCTCAGCCCAATTTGACAAATGAAGACTGAGAGTCAGAGAAGTTAAATACCTTTCCCAAGATTGCACAGCCAGTAAGTGACACAGCTGGAGGCACACCCATAGCACTGCTTTTCCACAGCTGCTTCTACCTGATGATGATTCAGGTGGCATTTTGGGGAGGAGAGGACATGTGAGCCACCATCCCTGCACACACCCCACACAGAAAATACAGAGCTTACCATCACTTCCATTTATTTCAGTTGCAGACTCTTTCTGATTTACATTATTAAACTAAAGTATAATTTTTTTAAAAAGCAGAAAGAAAAGCCAATATGGAGAAAAACGTATGTAACATCATTTAAACAAATCCACAGCACAGCCACAGAAGCCAGCTAACATAATGTGCCATGAGCACTAATGTAAAATTTATGACATATGCCACAGATCTGGTTTCTCACAAGATCTAAACCCAGCATCTGTTAGGAAATAAACAGAATATGCTGATTACAGTCTGGATTACTCACTTTACTATGCCTTTTTCTTATCCTGAATGAGGCTAACACCCTCATTTCTCTTGCACTGCCATGGTCCTAGAAGACAATATAGTATATTCTGGGTATATGTAGATACTGCCCCGTTTCAAATTTCAAGTCACACGGAGCCACTTCTTGGTTTACACCACGAGAAAATCATATTTTATTGGCTAAGTTTATAACTAGGGTATAAGTGAGATCAAATCAGGTCCTTGGTGTCTTTAGATGATCTATTAGGTAATCTAAATCAGACACTCTTCAGGGAGGTATAACCTTGAAACTCATAGCTTTATTTGTTCTTCTCATGAAGGGAAAAACAAAAATCCCAATTTTTCAAAATGAGAAAGGAGTCAGGTTGCATTTATAAGTGTATTGATCAATATATGTTAAGAAGGGAGAGGAGAATTGGAGAGGTTTTAACTTAATTTTTTTTTTTATTTTGAGCTTCTTCATGAGTTTTTATTAATTCACTAATTCCCTGTAGCTCAAGAGATGCTAATTAATTCAAGAAGTCATAATAGCTAATCATTGGCTAAATAAATCTAAAATGGAGAGAGTCTGTCACTGGAGATACCACTGCTCATTTTAATTAAAATTACCAATTTGTGAAGTAATGTAAATAAAGGTTATTGTATCCTTCTACTCCAGGAAGTATTAACCCCTTGCAAGGCCTCCTGAGAATCCAACAAGACTTAAAAAGCCAAGAATATTTGTGGAACTTAATCAATCACTGAGTTAGGATATTTATCATTGCAAGTGTGTTGTTCATTGACATAACAAAGTCATGTGGAATTAAGCAGCCTTGAAACATAAAATGGAGAGAGGCAAATTGATGAGAATCATTGCCTTGAGGGAAATACAATCAATGTCAAGGAAACAACCACCCCAAAATGGTTAGCTTTATCAACATTCAGGCCTACAGTAAAAGCAAATGTTTCAGATCTGAGTTCTAATTTTTTAGAAATAAACATATGCAAATGACCATGAGTTTTAGTAGTTTTATGGCTCAGAGTGCTCTAGTCTGGTAAACATTCAGTGCAACCACTTATACCCATTATGAATGTCATTTGGAGGGACAGGAAAGGCTGCCTTAACATTTCATGACTAAATGGCAGGGCTCAGCCATGATGCTCACTCTGAGAAATAGACAACACCAGCACACTAGCCCTTGATGGGGTACAGGAAATGCTACACCAAAATGTGGCCCCTTGGCACACTGAGTATTTAAAGCTGACGGATATTAAGTAAACCATAGAAGCAGAAATCTCTCTGACTTTCTCCAACCCCCTTTCTCTTGAAAATTTTCATGTGACAGGTGTCCTCCTCTCCCATACCCAGAGGGAAAGAATGTTACACAGAGAGGTTGAGAAGCATCTGAGGCCTTGCTAAGTTTTTCCCAGTTTGTAACCATTAGATCACACCCCTTTTTTTGTCTGATCATACTTCTGCACAACTCTCCATTATTTATCAAACCTAAGCATAAAAATAGTTTTCCATAAGTCTTTGGGTCTTCATTTCTGAAGGCTCCCGTGTCACATAAAACTTACATTAAATTAATTTGTTGTGCTTTTCTCTTGTTAATCTGTCTTTTGTTACAGGAGTGTGAGCCCATAAACCTTGCAATGGGTGAAGAAAAGATATTACTTCTTCTCCCCTACACTGTCCAAGTCAGCCACCTCAAGAAAGCACAGTTTGCGGGTGCGGGGAGCAGGTGTTGAAAAAATAAATTAGAAAAAAAAAAAGAAAGAAAGAAAGCACACTTTATGTGTGAGTGGATCGCATAATTCAAGTCACCATTATATCTAAAGCTGAGCAGCTGTGATGCCCTTGGTGGACTGGCCATTGACCAAAGGAAATCCATCATTATTATTTCACTAATCAGCTCAAAAGCCGTTGATGCTGAAGTCTAAATCCAATTCCTTATAAAAGCCCCAAAGTTTTAGAGGCAAAATGAAAAAGTATAGCTCACAAATAGCTTTTGGCCAATGGTTGGGAAAGTATTTTCGGAGTTTCTTCCAAAGACCTGAAGTTAGTTTCAACGTAAAAAAAAAAAAAAAAAAAAGAGGGGACATCCATTAGGACCAAAGTGAAGTTGGCAAAATGAAAATTATTTTTACCTTATCAAACGGGTACTTCTGAGTGGAGCCTCCCGACAAAGCAGAAGCCTGGCCAGTACTTGAACCAGATAAACTTGTTATGCAAATAGCTTTAGTCATAGGGGAAAGGGCTGATAATGAAATCACTACAAAGCCAACCACATATTATAGAGGACACAAAAAAACATCAAGCAGGGTCCTAGCATATGGATAAAAAGCAGTGAAGAATTTATGTGAGCATTGTGTTTAATTTATCATAACTAAGCTGTCAGGAGTCATGCTTTGACAAATGCATAACTAACACATATAAATGAGTCAATTATCACTAACGACCAAAGCTTCAGAAGCAAACAGGCTTATGGGGTTTTTTTAAACCCCAAAACAGGGGTTTACTAATAGGATTTTAGATTTTAGACCTTTTTAAAAATCTCTCCTACTGTCTCCAAATTAAGGAAGCTGGAAAAAAATCTGAAAAACACTAACCCACATCCCACTGCTCATGCTTTTCTCCTTGGCCCTCTGCACATGTATGTGCACGCATGCACACACACCTGCACCCTGTCTACACAGCTGTAATCGAAGGACTGCAGCCAGATCAAATCATTCAGACCCCTGTAGAAGCCAATGAGAAGTCATACACGTTTTTGGTGAATAGGGACCAGCATGGACTATGAAAGACTTAAAGTATTGAACTGACTCTGCTATGGTTCAGCAGCCACATGAGGACAGGGTATTAAAGGTTTTAAAGCTGTTAAAGAATTTTTAGTCCTATCTATTCTTTAGAGAGAAACAGTTAGATTTACTTTAATACAATGCACTGTGTCTTGATCTGCAAAGGGAATTGAAGCAATTATCTGAATAATTCAGGTTAGAAACACTTTTCCTAAAATTACCAGATAATCATCTTCCCCACCTTAGTCCTTACAATAATGAAAAGTTTATAATCTGAAGGTCTTAATCCTCTGTCCTTCTTTCCTTTCCCTCAAATACAAGCAAGATAAATATAAAAGCAAACTAAGGCTCTCTCTTTAAATAGACATTTCAAACCCAGTGAGTATCATTGTTTATATTTAATTAGAGATTTGAATAAATAATGAAATAGTGTTTGGTCAAACTGCATTTGGTAGGCTGAGTAACGGCAGACTAAGGTAGGCAGTCTCACATACAGAACCAAAGGATATTATTTGGGAATGGTGGGCAGTTTCTATTTAAAGATATAAAATATAATAATCAGTCTAATCTTGAAAAATATTCCTAAAACTATTGTAGAAGGAGAATTCATAGTGGAAGAATCTAAGATGTCATGGGGAAAACAGGATTGGGGGGTTAAGGTCAAGAAAGAATCTATGAACACCTATAATATATAATTTTTTCTCTAACAAAAACCAATAAAGACAACTCATTAAACAAAGAGATGATTAATGACATATTTCCATGTCTAAAATTAATAATAAAGCACACAATCACTTAATTTCTATTTACCTTCTTTGGTTCATTAGAAACTTTCCAGGCTCTCTCTCCCCTACAATCTCAACAAGATGCTTTTTGCTTTGCTCCTGACAGTAGGCATACTCAAAGGTATTACTTTCTGTGTTTAGCCCTCCATTCTAGTATTGAAGACCTTTCCAAGTCTACAGCAACTGAAAATGCATCTGGAATTCTCAGAGTTGGGGAAAACATAGCAGATTTAAATTGGCATATAACAGTATTTGCCATAAGGAAATATCAATGGTAGGAAGAAATTTCTATACAGTTGACCCTTGAACAACATGGGTTTGAACTGCATGGGTCCATTTATGTGTGGACTTTCTTTTGCTTCTGCCACTCCTAAAACAGCAAAACCAACCCCTCCTTTTCCTCCTCCTCAGCCTACTCAACATGAAGATGAGGATAAGGACCTTTATGATGATCCACTTCCACTTAATGAATGATAAATATATTCTTTCTTCCTTATGCTTTTCTTAATAACATTTCGTTTTCTCTAGTTTACTTTATTATAAGAATGTAGTATTAATACATATAACATATAAGACATTGTAACAGAGGGAATGGCCTGAAAAAGAGCAAAATGTTCTATAAGTTGTCTCTTTGAAACCACCCCCCACCCAATTCTTTTTGAGAAGTAAAATCTGCATCCCTGCCTGAGGCCAGTAACCAGAGGGGCAGGGGAGAAACCTTTGTTCTTTGTACCACAGACGATGGCTCAACGGAATTATCTGGGCAGAGGTCATGAGATTATTTTCACCTCAGATGTTACAGTTAAACAGCAATAGCCTGAAGCTGAAAACACCCTTTAAGAGTTCTGTATTTCTGCTTATAGACAGGACTATAGTATTTTAAGAAAAGAGTCTGCCATGCTCCTCATTTGCTAGTAAATTAATAAACTTCTCTTTCCTTTTCCTCAAACCACTTGTCCTCATGCTTCTGATGCTGCGGCCTCAGGGAAAAGTGCCAAACTTCTGGTAACAATATGTGTTAATCAACTGTTTATGTTATCCGTAAGGCTTCCAAGCAACACTAGGCTAATAGTAGTTATATTTTGGGGAATCAAAAGTTATAAACTATTTTCATCTATGCAGGGAGTTGATCCCCTTAACCCCTGCATTGTTCAAGTGTAAACTGTAGTGTGTTTTAGGGGTGAGGGGAAACGTCCCCTTTCCCCAAAAGATCAACTCACCATTAAGGCGAATTAATAAGAGAAAGGTTTATTTACCATGTGCATGGGGAGAATCACAGAGTGATTACTCAATATCCCAATGAACTTCAGATATTTTTATACCTGTCCTTTTGGAGGGGAGGGGAAGATGAGAAGTACAGATAATTTGGTTTAGGGGCAACAAATGGTGCTAGGGAGGACAAATGAATAGGGAAAACAGATTGACTTATAAATGGGAAGTCAACTCCCCTTTGATCTTTTGATTGGTCAGTCTGGTTTACGCAGATGGGGGAAAGCCTTCTCCAATCCTTTTTGGTCTTGAATGGCCTTTAATTAAAGATATTCTTTATAACAACGAGTCATATTTTGGGGTAAAATTTCCTGACCTCCTTCCATGTGTAACCCTAAAAGTCCAAACTCTGTCATCAATTATATACCTTTATTCTCAAATCCATCCAAGCAATACTGTGATGGCTTTAAGAACACAAACATATTCTTAAAAAAGTATACATAAGCCAGACTATTGTGAATCAAATCACATTTTAGTGGCATGAGGAGAGCTTGGTATGGGAATGTGTATTAGTGAATATATAATGGCTTTTTCTAGGCCAACAGCTTAGACAAGGACAATCAACGGTATCTGTACGTAGCAATGAAATGAAAAGGTAAAATCTCTGAATACAGTCTTAGCCAGCAAAATCACTGGAACCTTAGCTCCCAGGTTGCTTTCCCTGAGCAGTCTGAAATGTAGTGCCAAGACATCTTCAGCTCTCCATTCCCTCTACCTCCTCCTTTGGGTCCCAAACCTCAGGAAGTGGCTTTCTCTTCTCTTATGTGAACATCATTGCTCCTGCAAGTATCTGCTATTCCTCTCAACATGGCCTGACGCTTTGACTGATGGCTGCTCCTGGTGCATTCTGCAATCAGGGTAAAAATGTCCAAGTGAGCTTAAAAGGTCAAGGAGATGCTTCCACCCCTTGTTCTTCAATTGCATGGTCATATTCCAATGCAACCTTTCTTAGTAGAGTTCTTTGAGTTCTTTCCCACTTCCCTTTCCTGAGAAATATGGCACAAGTTCAAGAGGGATTGGACAAGAAAATAATTTCGGGGACCCTGAACTATGCTGTATTTGAAATGAAAATGAAGTACAGTTTCATAGCTCTTTATACAAACCCATTGGGGCCAAATATATTTTGGAATTCAGAATTTTATCAAATTTTAGAAAAGTAAACTGGTGCATTTACTGTATATTATGTAATATCCTCATCAGAATCTGTGGAAGTATACTAATCAAACAGTAAAATATCTGCAGCAAAATACATGAATATTCACATTAAGTAAGATAAATAACAACTATAAATAGCTTCACATCAGTTCAAGTCATGTGTTGCCACCAAATCAGTTCATGTAAGGTCAAGTCTTGCTGCTGAATGACTCAACTATGAAAGAATTTTCCTTTTTAAGAGATCTTAGGATTTTGGAATTGTGGATAAGGGATTGTTGATCTGTATTATGACTGATTAAAGAAGATAAGCAAGAGACTCAGTTGCTTCATTGCTTGGCTTCTTTGTGGAAGCTAGGTCTGCACAGAGGCATAAATTAGAAAAATTTGTGTTGACCCTTCCCTACTTCCTGATAATCAGCTCTTTTGGTCAATTCTTGAGGATTATCAGCACTTCTCCCCTGATTGCTGAACACTTTCTTTGATATACTAGATGCTGGGGGCATCTCTTCCCAGCTCCTGTGCCTGGGTATGGTTTGTAATGCCTCATCTAGATTTCTGTCCCCATAGTTCACCAGGTCCCTGGCTTGGGGCCTTGCAGCCCCCTCCAACAGACTAAGCATCTTCCCCAGATTTGAGACCAGTGTGGTCCTCTTCCTGGGGCCAGGCCAAAGCCCATGATTCCAGCACTGAGCCACCCTGTTGGTTTTGCTGTTGGTTCTGCTCCTGCTCTTAGTCTTGTTAAATCTTGCCTGGTAGCATAGCTCTCACCAGGTATGCCACACTATCAGCTGTGTTTTTATACCTTGAGCCTTGGTTTGGGCACCTCATCTTAGTGCCCTAGGCCTGAGATCCTACTTTTCCCCTCAATCTTGGAAACTGAAGCTCTGTTCCCATACCACAGATCTATTGTCAAAAGTGCAAGGGGGTTTTTGTCTAGGTCTGATTGCTTGTTGCACAAAGATCTAATTATTGAGACAATGAGGACTGCCAAGGAAGAAAGGAATTTTTTAATACATCTGATGTCTTGTCCAGAAAATGGGAGAAGCTGCCTCAAATCTATCTCTCTGACTAATGGAAATCATGGGCTTTTAAAGGAGGGGCCATATGCCTTGGGGCAGGTTGTAGTATAACTAATAAGGGGCTATGTAAAAAAACTAAAACTTTTTAATATATATTGTTGAATTGCCACCCTCTCTCCACTAAGGTAGTAAAATATTTCAAAAGAAATATCCATTTCCCTCTGGGATCTCTCTTGGGAAACATTGGCCCAGTGTCCCCCAGATGGAATTTTTATCCAAAATTTCCCCAGTTATTTTATGAAAACAGTTTTAGGGAGCTAATTTAATGGGCATCTTTTGACCTGTTATGGACTGAAAAGTGGATGGTAAGGATTCCCAACAAGTAAGTGTCCCCCATTGTTTAGCTATTTAGATAATCACAGGCCCAAGGGGTTCTTTTCCATTGACTCCACAGACAAAAACATACTCAGAGGGTGCACCAACAGTACTTGCTCCTATTTGCCTGTCCCTCTGAGAGCTGGCCATGTAATTAATTTCCCCAGACCTTGGGGAAACATTATTGGCTGGCATACTATTGCACAAATAGGGGACCCCTTGCTATAGTTGGAGGGAGGGGATTGAGGCCAATTGGTTGGACAATTGTTGGGCTGTTCTTTTGGCCTTCAAGTCTGCCATAGACGGTTCTCTGATGTTCCCAGTTGTGCATGATGGCTACCTCCATGGGCAGTAAAAATGGCTTTTAATAACTCAAGAATTTGTGGTCCATATTTAAGTTTCTTGTTTTTAGAGGTAAGGTACCCTTATTTTTCCTAAATAGTTTCATAAACATGTACCACCATCAAGGCATATTTAGAATTAGTCTAGTTATTCACTACCGATGGCATTGTTGAAATAGAAATTAATATTTCAATAAGAAACAATTACTAAAAAAAATAAAAATAAAAATAGAATTAGTCTAGTTAGTTAATTTATTTTTCTGGACAGATATCCTGGGGAGTAGGGCTTGTGGCTCGACTATCTGTTGGCCAGTAACCACAGTATACCTAGCTTTGTATTGTCCCTGTTCCAAATGGCTATTTCCATCTATAAAGAGCTTCCATCTGGGTCCAACACAGGGCTGCTCAGTCAAATTCAGGAGACTAGAACACACTTGGTCAATAACCTGAATGTAATCACAGAAATGGGAACAAGAGCCCATAGGCATCAAGCTGGCTGGATATAAAGTGGATACCACCTTTCTAGTTACATTAGGATTATCTCACAAAGCAGTTTGATATTTATCCATTTAGCCACTGGCCATTAACCAAAAGCCTCCCTTTTGTTCTAGCAGGGGTAATATATAATACATGATGTAAACAGTCACCAGTTGCCTAAGGGTAAACTTCTTAGCTTCCTGTAAAATATCATAAGTAGCAGCCATTATTCTCAGACAAGTGGGCCATCCTTTTGTTACCACATCTAATTGTTTGGACAAATAAGGTACAGGTCGTTTATGATTAGACCCTGAGTCTAATTTCTTGTCTTTCTTGAATGAACAAATCAAAAGGCTTATATAAATCTGAAGGACCCAATTCAGGGGCAGTCATTAATTTTTTAATACTTGAGAAAGCCTTGTGGCACTCCCTGGTCCAAGTAAGTAGGTCCACTCCCCATTTAAGGATTTATTGGGGGGTTTTGCTACTAGCTTGAAGTTAGGAATCTAAATCTAGCAAAACCCAGCCATATCTAAGAATCTCTGCAACTGTTTTTGGGTGGTAGGGACCATTATTTAATTTATACCCTCTTTCCAATCTGGGAGAAGGTTCTAAGTTCCAAAAGACAATTCAAATTCCAAGTATTTGACAGTGGGAAGTGAGATCTGAGCTTTTTTTTTCTGAGATACTTTATATCTGTTGTCAGTAACTTAATATAATTAGAACATGTTGTCTTGATTTACCTTTAGGCTATGAGGATATCATCCATATATTGTAAAATCATTTCCTCGCCTAAAACTACTTTCCTCAAATCTTCGGCCAGAATTCTATCAAAGATTGTTGGGAAGTTTTTAAACCCCTGAGGTAGGACAGTCTAGCAGTACTGGCATTTAGCTTTAGATTTTAAGTCTTCCCATTTAAAAGCAAATAGTTCTTGGGATTCAGGAGGAAGAGGAACATAAAGGAAAGTGTCTTTTCAGTTTGTTGCTGAAAACCAGGCAAAATTTTTAGATAAAGTGGTAAGGAGATGACTATACCCCATTATTTGGTTTATTGCACTTACATATCAAACAAATCAGTAGGCATGCCTAACTTCCCTTTCCTTCATGGCTAGGAACTCAGTTTTAAGGTTTGTTTGTTTGTTCTCCTTGGCCAAGAGGGGGTCTATATCGCGGGAAGGTGGGTACAAGAGGTACTTAGGTTACATTTCCTGCCCTTTGGCCAAGATTTGCCAGAGGCAGAATCAATGGCTAAATTTATTTTGTAGCATCATTGCCAGGCCACGGTGGTGTGGCTACCTGTCCTGGCTCCATTCTGTCCCTGAGTGGGAACTTCATGGCTAAGGGACTTAAAGTCAAAAGACTTCTAGCCAACTAAATGTTCTAGGCTGGATGAGAATGGAAGTGGACAGGCATTTATCAACTTTTACAATGTAAGAGCAAAAAACCAAATGTCAAAAGCAGGTTATAAAATTAATTTATCTATAAGGGTTGAGCTATTGTAATCTTGGATTTAGTTATAGATTTATAACAATTTGTTACATAAAATATAAACATTGTTAACCATTTAAGATAATGAATTTAGAGACTTATTGTACAGCAATATTTTTTGCAGTCGCTTTAGGAATTTGTCCTAAGGTACCCAATAAATTTTTTATTACATTTCTATTTGCATAAACTTCATAACTGGAAATAACTATATCCAGGAAGCTCTGTCACCAGGTATCTTGATATTCTCTCTGTAATTTTTTTTAAATCTATGGAAAGCAGGAAATTCTTTATGATTGAGATGGATATCTTGATCATGTGGCCAAAAAGACAAAGTCCCTCATTTTGCCAGTTATTTAGGTATCTGTGTCCATTCTTCATCTGGATAGGGTCTAAACTAATTCCATCCCTCGAAATTAGCCCTTATAATCTCACATGTCCCACCTCTTCCATGATAGTTCCTGGGCCTACAGGGAGGATATTTGTAGTTTAGCAGCAGGGCATTGGCAATGGGATAGTTTTAAGTTCTGGAGATAGCAAGTAAATTTGCTATTTACTTAATATTTGTCTTGACTCTGGAAAACAAAGTAAAAAGAATCAGTAATATTTTAAATAAGCAGTCATAAAAAAATATTTTAGTTCTTTGAGGGCACCATATTGATGCTGAACTTAGTACAGACACCCGATCAATCAGCATACAGCCCAGAACACCTAAACCGAAGCCATCCTCCTGCCTCAGCCTCCCAAGTAGCTGGGACTACAGATGCCCACCACCACGCCCAGCTCTTTTTATGACTTTTTCTTAAGGAAGCAAATCTTGGATCATAGCTGATTATAAACTATTGAAGTTAAACTTAAGTTTCCAGAAATGACTCAGATATTTTATGATTATCTATTACTTAAAGATTTTAAATTACTGAGAAGAATCTGGAAACTATGATATACAGACACACAGTCACAAGTAGATTTTATAGATTTATAAGATTTTTCATTTGCCAGTTTTTAAATAGTTTCTCCCCTACTTTAGGTAAGGTGATTTCTTGATTACTTATTTTATTGCCTTAAACAATTGCTGGTAGGCAACTCTAAATTTGCATTTTCAAAGACATGAAACCAGGTAGAAAATTTACATGTCAAGGCATAGAATTTAGACTTAAACAAAGATAAGGTTTGTTATGTAAACTTTGATCCATTATCCTTTTTACCCTAAAAGTTTTTAGTGGTTTAGGTACAGAGGGGGGAGATGCCCTTACATATGGAGGTTTTAAAAAATTTTTTACAAAGAGTTAACTATAGACATTTATTTGATGGGTAGTCTTTTCAATTTAGCTTGTTTCTTAATTAGGCTACTGGCTTTAGGGTGGAGCCCCTTAAAGAAATAGGGTAAAGAAAGCATGTCATTTTAGCACCAGTATAGCTGGGAGGCAGAATACTTAGATCCTCATTACCATTTTAAATTATTTTCTGTTAACCATTTTTATAGCCTGTGAATATTAAATATACAACCAAAGTGATTGTGTCCTCAACAAAGGCATTCAATATCTAGACAAATTTAATATCTAAACACATTTTCTTAAATAAAATTGGGGGAAAAGACAAGGAAAAGAATTTTAAAATATAGACCAAGATATAATCACAAAGTGTAGCCTGAATTATTGTTTTTAAACTTTAAAAACCTATCAAGGTAATAAACATAGGTAATCTAGTAAGACTTGCTATTCCAAATTATGTAACATCTTTAAGTTTTATAAATACAGAAGTTTTAGAACACATCTTGCTTAAAGATGTTAACTAATTATATTTTTTTAAATGTCAACATCTTAAAACAAAATGTATTGACGTGACATCACCTGACTATAGACTGAATAAACCTTTAACATCAATCCTTAGCATCTCAAATAATTGTAACAGAGGTACAGGTCGGTAAAAGGGCAATGAAATATTTTACAAGTTGTTTCTCTAAAACCTCCACCCCTTGGGGGAATTAAAACCTGCATTCCTTCCCTGAGGCCAAAGAAAAATGTTCCTTGCTGTTTGTTTTTTAGTATCTTAAACCACAGGAGGTAGCTTGACAAAATTGTCCCAATAAGGGTCACGATAAGGGTCAGGAACTAGTGTCACTGGAGATAAGCTCAATGGAAACCACCATTATAGTTAAACAATAGCCCCAATCACCAAAAGTCCCCCTTTTAAAAAGCCCTGTTTTTCTGCTTAAAGGAGAATGGCAGTCTTTGTGACGCTAGTTCATTGCCCTCATTTGCCAGCAAATTAATAAACTTCTCTTTCCTTTTGGCAAATTAATAAGTTCTCTTTCCTTCTCCTCAAACCACTTGTCCTTGTTCTTCGTTCTCACTGATTTCTCCTTGGAGACAAGTACTGAACTTTCCATAACATAATGTCACAAAGTCATAATATTTTTATATGAGGATCAAGATCAAGTTATTTTCAAAGCACTCTAAATGGTCTCAAACAATTTTTTACTTAAGTATAAATTCAAGTACATGTAATACTTCCAAAGCATAAGATTGTTTTGAGATTCTCTTTGGATTTTAAGAATAATTATTACACAAAAGTTAACAGTTCAGAGATTTAAAAAAAATTTTTTTTAGGCAAGAGACCTTTGCTATAGCAACACAATATATACATAACAGACTGCCTTACAACCAGTACTCAGAACAAATCAAGAGTGAACCAGACCAAAGGGAAGCCTTCAATTTGATTTAAACATATTTTGTGTGTCCCTTTCCACAGAAGGTAAAGTCAATGGAAGAAACTGCATCAATTACTAGAATTAAGAGACTAAAACCAAAATATCTTTATAAACCTTTGACCATACGTTTCTGTTCTTATCTTATCATTTACTTAGCGTTTTATTTATTTTAATACCAACACTTATTTTTGTTTGGGCATGGCTACTTTTTACCTAAGCAAGAATCTTAAAGTTAAACACATGGGTAACTTCGTCATTAACTCAGGAGATTTAGCTGTTTTCATTATACCAACTTACCAAAAATCACATATAGATCATTTTGTTTTGGCTGAGTTTATAGTTTTATAGCTGTGTCAAACCTAACACCTTTAAATATGAAAATGACCACTAAACCCAGGCAAAAATGTATGCTGACAATTTTGAAGACATTTCTATTTTTCTAATAATTTTTTAAATACCAAGCTTATTTACTAAAAATTATTAAATTCATGTGAACTTAAAAAGCCTTTAGGTTTATTTACTTAATTTGCAAGAGCTCCCTTTATTTATCAGTCAATTTTAGTACCACATAGACATAACATATATGTAGATACATATAACATGTCTAAACATATATACACACACACACAAAGTTTCAATAGTTTTCATCTCAGAACTCTAGCCATGAGATCTCCTAAAGTTCTATATAAATCTGCATACATTATGTTTCCATTCCTCTCTTTCCCTTTCCAACAGTGGGAACTCCTGTGTCTCAGCCAGGTTGCCTCCATGGACAGAGATGTCTTTTCATCTTCCAGACCTTAGGATGGAGGTGCCTTTTCACCTCTCAGGTCTTAGAACCTGCTGTAAGAGGAGCAACCAATTGAGGTGTCTTTTAACCTCCCAGACCTTGTACTATGCTTGTTATAACATCAACAGCAAATTCTAAGTAGACAGAAAATATAATAGAGACAGAGAGTTTAACAGACTGTACATTTATATAATACACATCAATACTGGTAAACACTCAGTATAAAAAGAAATTTAAAAGGTTCTAAACAAATGAACTGTAGTTCAACTAATAAGCCCTAGGAGTACTAAATCAAAATAGTTAGGTTAGTTCCCACTCTCACAGATGGCTGGTGGCTTATCTAACCCCAAATAGGAATTCCCTAAATTCCCCAAACAGAGATGAGCATCCCCCATTGTGCAGTACCTTTAAATAGCATTCATCCATCTGGATGCAAATGTCAAAATCCAAATCCAGAGTTCCTTTCTTTGGAGGCAATCAGGAGGCAATCACCAATGTGATGGAGGCTGGTAATGGCTGAGCTGGCAGGAAGAGTCCAAAGCCACCCTCTGGCGAATGTGGCCAAGCAGCTGCTAAGGGCAACTTTTGATCTCTCCTTGCTCCACAGCCATCCAACCATGAGCAACACTATCCCAGATCAGTCCCCATAATTGTTGTCAAAACTGCAAGGGGGGTTCAGTCTAGGTCTAGTTGCTCATTATACAAAGATCTAATTAGTGAGACAACAAGGATTGCCAAGGAAGAAAGGAACTTTTTTTTTTGAAACAGAGTCTTGCTCTGTTGCCCAGGCTAGAGTGCTGTGGCATCAGCCTAGCTCACAGCACCTCAAACTCCTGGGATCAAGCAATCCTCCTGCCTCAGCCTCCCAAGTAGCTGGGACTACAGGCAGGTGCCACCATGCCTGGTTAATTTATACATACATATATGTGTGTGTGTGTGTGTGTATATGTGTGTGTGTGTGTGTGTGTATATATATATATATATATATATTTTTTTTTTTTTAGTTGTCCAGCTAATTTCTTTCTATTTTTTTAATAGAGACAGGGTCTCACTCTTGCTCAGGCTGGTCAGGAATTCCTAAGCTCAAACAATCCACCTGCCTCGGCCTCCCAGAGTGCTAGGAGAAAGGAATTTTTTAACATGATAGATGTCTTGTCAGCAGAACTGGAGAACCTGCCTCAAATTCATCTCTCCAACTAACAGAGATTATGGGCTTTTAAATGAGGGGCCACGTGCCTTGGGGCAAGTCATGGCATAACCAGTACGAGGCTACATGTATTGGGAGCAGGTTACGGGGCATGGTAAATCTTGGCATCAGGAAGTCTGTTCTGGGAGCTTCAGAATCTCGACTCCTTTGTCTTGTAGAAAATCCATCATTTCTGGGAAACAAAATGTCAAGTAGTTGCTTAAGGAAGAGGATTATAAAAAAAACATATAGGGGTCATTGAAATTTATTTATGGAGCCAGTTACAGATCCTAGAGCAAAGCCCAACTTCCAAGCTGCAAAACTTCTGCTGGAGGCTGCTACCTTCTGTCTTCTCTCTGGCTCCAGTGTGGGCACTAGGTTTTTAGATGTTGAGTCTCTTCCCTTATTAAACAACACAAGTTGGCAATATTTGCCTCAGGACAGAGTCAGTTCTCAGATAAATGTGACTCCTATGATCAGGAGGACTGATTATAACCAAGAGTCCAATGGAACACCTTATTTTTCACATCCTGCAGAGGCACTTTCTGTCATTTACTGGAACAAACCCTGTGTCACTATGTGCTAGTAGGCATAACAACTTCTAGTGCCAAGTGAATTCCATAGATTGGATTTCTCCAATCACTGTTCAAGACCTTGCTAGATAAGCAATTTTCAGTGGCAGAAATACTCACTGTGAAATAAAGTGGTTGAATTTCTCACACCATTTTTCTGGGTGAAGTAAAGTTGGTGGAGGATTTCTGAAAAACAAAAGCAATTTTTTTCTTTAGAAAGAGTTTTGTTAAAGGCAAACTATCAACTTATCTTTATTGATATTCTAAATGCTTTAATAAAAAAAATCTACTCTGTTTCTTCCCCGGTGAGAGTCATTCATTAGTGACAAATTATAAAGTGCCAGCCCCTATTTCTGTAGTGATTCATTTTCATTGGCTGAAGACCTACTATGTCCCTGGCCTTCTCAGGACCTGTGAAAGCTACACAGTTCAGGAACATTCTTCAGGAAGCGGACACTCTAACGAGGGGTGAGGCAAGCACACAAACCAGTATAACTGAGAGTTGAGGATTATTAGTGTCATGAGAAAGCTATAAACATAGTGCTAGTGGCTTTAGAGAAATAGAGTTTTAATTGTACAGAATTTTCAGATCATTATGGCACCATTTGAATTAATTATATGATGCATTTAAAGTATACTCATAAATTCGTCAGTCACATTTTTAACTATTTCCCATGTCTCCACTTCAGTAATAGGCACTGGAGAATATAAAACAGTCAAAACAATGTCACACATTTCAAGAGGTTCCTGGGTAGAGAAAGAGATAGACATACACTATACCTAATTATTAGAAGTCCAAGAGAATAAGAGAACAGCAGAAAGACTCTTAGGTAACCGGACCACCACCTGGTGAGATGGCAGGAAAAAGGGGAAGGGAAGAGTTTCGAATTTAACTGAATATTTACCCCAAAGAGATTTAATTTTAAAACAGAAGTGATGACATTACCTTTAATTAATGAGTTTTTTCCCCCTAGCTATAAATAGAAATAGGGGCTTGTGGGTAAGTCAAGTTCAGTAAACGAAGAAAGTAACATTTCTGCATACATGAATTATGACTATAAATTTTATTTTATTTATTTATTTTATTATTATTATTATTTTTGAGACAGTCTCACTCTGTTGCCCAGGCTAGAGTGCTGTGGCATCAACCTAGCTCACAGCAACCTCAAACTCCTGGGCCCAAGCGATCCTCCTGCCTCAGCCTCCCAAGTAGCTGGGACTACAGGCATGCTCCACCATGCCCGGCTAATTTTTCCTATATATTTATAGTTGGCCAATAAATTTCTTTCTATTTGTAGTAGAGACAGGGTCTCACTCTTGCTCAGGCTGGTTTCAAACTCCTGACCTTAAGCGATCCGCCCACCTCAGCCTCCCAGAGTGCTAGGATTACAGGCGTGAGAAACTGCGCCCGGCCATGACTATAAATTTAAACCCATTACATGTGATCTTTGTTTTTACCTGGGTTCTAAATGTTTCATAAAGTCACAGATTGCTCAGCTTCAATAGGCAAAGGAATGGAAAGCAGCAAGAACTACCAGAAGTAAAAAATGTATCAAGATAATATGATTACAAATTGCCTTTCAATAACCATTCTCTTCTCACTTCTTACCATATAATTTTTCTTCTAGGACACTGCTGCCATAAGAAAGACTACAATTTCCTGAGTTCCTTACAGCTAGATGTGGTTACATGACTGATTTCTAGCCAATGACATAGAAGGAGAATTGTTATATGGTATTTCCAGAAAAATCTCATTTAAAAAGAGGAAACATGCCATTCTTCTTCCCCCTTCTTGCTACCTGGATCATGGATGTGATGGCTGGAGCTTGAGCAGCCATTATAGACATCAGATAAACTTGAAAATGAAAGCTATGAGCTGAGTATGTCAAAGTAGATAGATAGGAAACTGGATTCATGATGACACTGCAAAGCTGCCACATCATCTCTAGACTGCGTCCCTCTAGTCTTTCTTAATAGGAGAGAGAAATAAACTTCTATCTTCTTTAAGCCACTGTTATATGCAGCTGAGCCTAATCCTGAGTCAGATATTTCAGAGTATTATCCTACCACATGATTAGAATGCAATTTGGTAAACAATATAATAGGAACACAAGCACAAAGGTATGTGGCAGCATAATTAAGGTACTACTTACTCAATCTGGGGACTCCCAGAAGATTTTATAAAGAAGATAAACTTGAGCTGGCTCCTGAAGAATTAGGTTGGATTTTTCAAGACATAGAAGGTGAGAGAAGCCATTTCAAGCAAAGAAAACAACACATACCAAGTCAAAGGGGTGTAAAAAAGTTTGGTAGGTCCAAAGAACCTGAGTAATTTTTTGAGGCTAGACTATGTACGATTCTTTTGAGTCTGAAGAGAGAGAGCAGGAGGGAAGGACAAGGTTAGAAGAAAGAATGATAAGAGAGGAAGAATATGATTTACCTGTTTTGCACAAGAATTTAGTTGCCCTTCACATCTTCTGATTCAAAAACCAGTAAATTATCTGTGTACCAGCTAGAAAGAGTGGCAGTTGAAGGTTGCCCTTCAATTATTTTGGAGGCTGCCTATTTATCTCATTCATTCCATTCAATAATATTTGCCTTCATCTTTCCCTTGCATTTAAAAAAAAACAATAAGAGTACCATCACATAACTTCAGCTTCAATCCTAGTTTGGCTGACCTTTCTTACTGGCTCCAGCTGTCGGAGGTTTTACAACCACATGCCCGCCTCTCCCCCTCCCCAGCTCATCTCTGCGGGCAGCCTTGGTGCTGTATCTTTCGGTGAGCAGTTTATTTTCTATCATCTCTGTGGCCCTTTCCAGGACTTGAACTTTCCTTGATCTTCTCAGGTTTCCTGCTCATTCTGTTCTCACTCTAAGGTCAGTTCCACAGAGAAGAGCTGCTTAAGCAATCTGTTGTCTAACAGACTTAATCCATCCCCAAGACAGTTCACCACGACAAAGAAGTCATGTGTAGACAGAGTGAACAGACTTAACTGAAACAACACTAGTAGGTTCAACACTGGCTAGCCAAGCAGGAATAGAGCATCCCTCTGCCACAAATAGAGAATGACCTGGCAAGTGTCCAGTAAGAAACAGATGGTGAGGGTCCACTATAGTGTAGACAACAACGTGCCTGCCTGTTTTCAGTCTCTTTCTCAGCAGGAAACATGGGCAGGGTTACTGCTTAGTTGTTGGCCCGAGGAGAACAGCTGCAGACCATCACTCACCTGGGCCATCACCAACTTTCTGTGGCCTCACATGAACCCCACACAAGGAAACATCTTCCTTTAAGCTTGGCTTCATAGGAATTTGGTTTCAGAGAAACTCATTTAATCTTAGAGATGCCCTGCCTTTCCTGGGGTCCATCATACTTTGGTTCAGTAAATCGAGATCTTGTGAAAGATAATTATCTGTGTATAATGAAAATGCAAAGGAATTTGAAGACTTTATAGTACTGTGTTTGGACTGGCAATATAAATTCTAGTCCTCTCACAATCCAGGAAAAACACCAAATACTAACAGTGTTACTTTTTCAGCTCTTCTCAATGCTACTGACACAAGCCTGCCCAGAGGGTCTCTCTTTAATAGAAGATGAGATGCTGCCTGTTCAGTGTGAGAGTCAGTGCATGGCATGCAGAGGCATGCAGACATCACTCCTTGTATGTATCCTGAGAGTCTGCAGAATTGATGAATGGTGAGTGGCTGGAAGCCCATGAATCTGAATAACTAGCTTTCATTTGGATACTATTTATAAACATACCAAGGCAATGTAGAATAGAGATTGGTCAGTGAAGAAAAATGACTATACTCAGTTTGAGTATTCTCTGCCTGGACTTTACTCCTGTGGTTTGAACCCCAAATTCAATTTCTATAAATATGATCCCCTCCCCACAGGTAGCATTAGGGCTACGTGAGGCTAGGAGTGAGGGGTAACGGTGAAGAGAAGCCTGAATCTATTATATGCCCATTTTTGACATCATAATCCTGGGTCCAGCAAATACAATGGAGATAAAGTTAACCTTCTTCCTCCAAAGCCTCTGTGGAACAAAATGATTTGCTGAATAGTAACATGGATTTACTCTAGTCCCTGAAATAGAGAAGCAGCTGATTGCACCAATGTGGGCACCTGGCCTCAGGACAGCCAATCCTAATTTATTCTGGTGATCTGTGTCACAGCATGATTCAACATGATAAAGTGGATCAACTCAATTCTTTTCAGAAGTTTTTTTTTTGACCTTGAACTGAGAAATACCAAAAGAATAAGGCAATTTAATAATGGGAGTTGAAGCTGAAAGATTCACAGTGATGAGGCAAACTAGAGAGGCCACAGTGCACACATGCAAGCTGAAGTTTTAGAAAGCAGAAACTATGAGTAGGCAAAAATTAAGGAAATGAGGAGAAAGTATGCTAGGTGGAGGGAAAGGAAGAAATATGACAAAAGAGACAGAGACACGGTAAAGGGAAACCTTTTAGGTTTTCTTTAGTTTCATTTATGAGTGCTTCTCCTCTATTGTACCTAGAATATTATTGGCCCTAGAATTCTGTTCTTATCCCTATTCTCTTTCCATTCTGTATGTTCACTGAGGGCTCACTGTATGTTAACAGCTTCCTAACCTGCCCTGATTTCTCATCTGCCATTTGGCTGGTGTATCTAACTACTTACTAGACGGTGCCATTTTGATTTCCAAGCAACATCTTATGATCAACATGTTCAAAACCAAACATATTCCTTTATTAAGGCTGCATTCCATCTGGGTTGAAGTCAGAAACCTGGATTCTATATTCTCCCTTAACCCCACATCCAACTGGAGAAGGAAGAATAATTACTTCCTAGAGATGACCACATTTTAATCCTCTACATGGATAATAGGTTACTCTACATGGGAAGAGGAATGCTGATGTGATTCAGGTAAAGGACCTGGAGATGGGAGGTTGTCTTGGATTATCTGGATGGGCCCAATTTAAACACATGAGGCTTTTAAAGTGGAAAAGGAAGACACAGAGAAAAAAGAAGAGGCAGAAGAGATTCAAAGAATGAAAGAGACCTGACTCTCATTGCTGCCTTTGAGGATGGAGGAAGTGGGCCCTGAGCCAAGGAATGCAGGTAGCCTCTGGAAGATGGGAATGAGCCTCAGCTGATACTTAGCAAAGAAATAGGGACCTCAATTCTACAAATGCAAGGAAGCGAATTCTGCCAATAACCTGAATAAGCAAGAAAATAAAATTTCCCCTAGCCTTAAGAAAGGGGTACAGTCTTGCTGACACTCTGATTTTAACCCAGTGAGATTCATGTCATATTTCTAACCTCGAGAAGTGTAAAACAATAAATTGTTTTGTTGGAAGCTGCTACATTTGCAGTAATTTGTTATGACAGCAATAGAAAACTATTAATAATACAGCAATCAAGCACCAAGTCCTGCCAATTCTACTTCCTAAGGCCCTTGCTCATCACCCCAACCCCTCTTTCACATCCCAGTTTGGTCACTCACTCTCTCATACCCATCCTACTCCAATAGCCTTGTTATTTTTCTCTCTCCTTCTACCTCATCTACCTCTAATCCATCTTACACCTGGTAGCTAGAATTTCTTTGTAACATACAAATCTGAACTTGTTATTTCCTTGTTAAAAATTCTTCTTTGGACCCACACTGCCAACATGATAAAATCTTAACCTCTTTGCATGATATACAAATGGTCTTGCCTGTCTGTCTAACCAATCTCATCTCAAACCACTTCCCCACACAGACCCAATGCCATATCAATGTACCATACAGTACGTGTAGCTCCAAAGAAAGGTCCTGTTCTTTCATGCCTCAGGGCCTTTGTACATACTGTACCTTAGGTTTAGAGTTCTCTCCCCAATTTGTCCACCTGGCATGCTCCTATTCATGCTTCATATGTATCTATAGTGCTCAGCAAGCAGCCCTTAGTAAATAAGTGACTGCATAAATGAACGTACACAAATATATGTTTGCTATAAGTACATCAAGAAATGGTGCCAGGACAAAATATGACTTGGTCCCCAAAGCAGCATAAAAATTAAACATATATGGAATAGCTCTTTTGGATATGACAAAATTATTCACAGCAAGCACGTTTGAAGAACAAAGGAATGTGGACTTGAGTTAGATTTGACAATATAAGCCCCATCCTCCACTTCTGAAGCCCAAATGTCCCCAAGTCCCTGAATATTTATAACCAAAAGGAGCAAATAAATCATGTTAAACCTCACTACCGACATTACCTGATGTCATGACCATTATATACCCAAACATAGTGGGACAGAGACAGAAGGAGATGAATATCAATAACTATCACATGTTGAATGCTCACTACCACAAAGCTTCATGCCAAGTGCTTCACAAATAGGTCATCTGAACAGTGCAACAATCCCATAAAACAGGCATTATTATTTCAGTTTCAGGTGTGGAAAATGCAGCTTAACAAGACATTTCTGCAAAAACATTCAGCAAAAATTGGAAGAGTCAGGTTTTAAATTAGGTATTTCTGTCTCTAATTACCCATATACCTCACTGTTTTCTGTATTTTATCTCATGAAGAGTCCGTCACTTTGGAAGATGAATTAAGAGAACATATATGCAAAAAAATGACAGAAAACCAATTAGCAAGTAATGCCTCAAGCTGCGAAATGAAGTCCTTAAACATTAAAGCACACTCACCACGGAGATGCTAAGTAAAAGATTTCTCAGTGAGGCTGAGTTAATTAAGGAAGGCTTCCTGGAAGTTATGAATTTCGAGACAAGTCCTGAACAGAGGGGACATAAACCAGTTGACAAGGGGAGGAGAGTGTTAGAGAAGGAGAGGGAGGATATAGAGGGGAAGATGTTAAGACTGAAGTATAATAATTAATTAATAATTGTTAACATACAGTTAAACACTTAGGAATGTGTTCAAAAGGTATTCTATTTATTTACTTATAAAAGCAAGAAAGCAAGACATTTGAATGTAATTAACTGTTCTAAAACTATTAACTATAGCAACAGAGCTGCCATTCTGATACAATTGGTGGATCCTATTAATGAAATTGAATAGTTAGACATGTGCCTGCGTCTCTTTCTTCAGTATCATGCCCAAGTCCTAGCCAAAATTGTTTTTCTCTCTAAGCTGCATCTTACCTATTCAAAATTAATTAATTTTAAAATGTTTATATTTATTTGTAATACATGATTCATCTCAGCATAAAAAATACCCCCGTACAGGAACATAGAGAGTAAAAGGCAAAATTCCTCTTCACAGCACCCCCTGATCCCAGTCTCCTCCCCATATCAGTATGGCTTGTATTCTTTCAGATGTTTTATATGTATTTGTTATATCTGCTATAAATATTTATTTGTATATACAGGCCAGGTGTAGTGGCTCACACCTGTAATCCTAGCACTCTGGGAGTCCTAGGTGGGAAGATCACTTGAAGCCAGGAGTTCAAGACTAGCCTGAGCAAGAGTGAGACCTCATCTCTACAAAAAATTAGCCAGGCATGGTGGCACATGCCTGTAGTTCCAGCTACTCAGGAGGCTGAGGTAGGAGGATCACTTGAGCCCAGGAGCTTGAAGTTACAATGAGCTATGATAATGCCACTGTACTCTAGCCCAGATGATAGGGAAAGACCCTATCTCAAAAAATATATATATATACATATATACATACACACACACACACTGTTTTCTTATGCTATAAATATATAATAGATACAATATAAATTTTATAATATATTAATATTTATAATATACTTATAGTTGAGAGCAGTAAAAATGGGATTGTATACTACAGTACTTTTTCCATTCATTAATACAGCTTAAAGATCACCCCATGTGAACTTCATACCTAAATGATACTTCACAATATGAGTATACAATAGTTTATTTAGTCATTCAACTTATTGGTAGATATCTGGGTTATTTCTATTTTTCTCACTATTAGAAAGAAAGCTAAAATGGCTTATACATGCCATATGTCCTATGTGATTTCTAACTTTTAAAAGGATTCTTAGGTGGCAAATACCTCTTGCTGGTGCACACTTAGGATCCTGCCAAGTAACTTAAATGCAGAGAAAGTAGACACTGATTGCCTCATCTTCTAGGTGTGGCTGAGTGAGCAATTCCAAAGCAGTGGGGCAACAGAGCCAAGGAGGTAGCAACCAGCAAATGGTCCCAAAGGGTTGTGAATAGTGCTCCCTGGGCCACAACTCCGTAGAACACACTGTGAATAGTGACGTTGAGTTATCCAACTCCACCAGTGTCAAACTTTGAACCCTATTACAAGAAGCTGCTTGCAAGAATCTGCTACCTAGTTCTAATGGTGGGTATCTCTAGAAAATGACCACAATACACTTGGCACAGACCAAAATCTATTGAAAATATACATATGCTATAATTCTGCTAAAGAGAAAACATTTGAAAAAGTTAAAGAAATGGTTGAAGACATTTCTTTAAAATCAGAAAATAGATGATAAGAAAAGTCACAGAAATCAGTATCACAATGCTATAACTATACCCTCATTAAATGTGAAAGACTGGTCCAGGTTGGAAAAGATATCCATACTAAGTGCTAAAATCCACCACAAAGGCATCTCCTAATCAAGGTCAATCCTTTGAAGTAGGGAAAAGCAGGAGAAGAGGTTTGTAAGAACACTAGGTGGAGAAGTGTCTGGAAGGAAGCAAAGACAAAATGCATCTAAGTCACATCTCAGCCTTAGATCACTACTGTCTAAGAAAGTGGAGCTTTTATAATTAATAACTAGGATACTTTACTCCACAATAACTGAAGAAATTACCAAAGGCAGTATGGAGAAAAGCAAAGACTCGTACTTAAATTTCAAATCTATTGATTCTTTGATTCTGATTCTTAATAACCTATTTGATTCTGTCCCTTAAATAATGCCATTTGCAATGTTAGGTTATAATCATTAAAATGTAAAGTTACTACATCAAATCACATGGCTCATAATAAACTCATTCTTAACTGTTTATAGTCAGTAAGCGACAAGGTGTTACTTCTGGCTTTTCAGTCAGGCACGACTTTGCTTCAAAGGTCATCTCAGAATCTGAAGATTACAACACGTTCCCCAGGTCAGATATTATTACCCAGACCCATGCTTAAGATGAGGGGTGTTGCCAAATGTTGGCCACTATCCCAACATTTCAAATGCTCACAAAAGGCATGAATCGCATTTTCTTATTCTCTCTAAAGCAAGTGGGGGTGCATTTCCCTCTGCTGTACTCTCCTATGCAAACACACAAGACACACAAGCAATTCAGCCATGCGTGCAGAAGGCAGGAGAAAGTCAAGGACAAAAGAAGGTGCCATGTCAGTAGAGATGATGGAGGGGATGAGTGAGTGTGTAGCTCGTTGTCTGAGCCAATGTGGTAATTTGCTGACATCGTTCCTTAATTTCCTCCTTCAATGAGAACTCAGCAATACCATCAATTCCAACTGTTAATGTCCAGTGTGTCAGGGAAGTAGACCTTGCCCCAGGGCTGGCTAATGACCCTTTTCCTAGGCGGTCCTTCACATACAGAGTGGAAAGCACAAGACTGTTCTTTTTCATTCACTTCTTTAAATGCAGGCTTTTTTAAAAAAATTCATGATTTTAAAAGGATATGTTTCAAATAGATCATGTTGTTCTCTAAATGTTTTCCCATTATCAAACTCTGGACTGTTGATGTGAGTTCTTTGGGATTGTAGTCTTTGAAGTTGATCATTATGACATAGCTAAGTATTTTAGAGATATAGTATCACTCCCCAGTTAGATTAGCATTTTAAGAAAAAAGTAGTTTTATACATGCAGTGGAGTAAAAATCACAGTGATATCGTTGAGGGTCAGGGTATAGCCAAAGCCATGGGTTACACATGCTGTGCTTTCCTAGAACATCAATTACTTTTTCTGGGGGTAAGTTATTTAAAATAGTTTTACATGAAAATCATTAGGGATAGGGTAGGGAGTAATAAAAAGCAGAATTTCTCCCTGTCTGGGTTCTGAACTAACTGAGAACAAGATGAAATAGTCAGTAGATAGGGTCCAAATAACACCATTATTACTGATAGAACTGATCTTAGAGAATGTAGCTTTCATTTGCAGGCTGTGGGTTTTCTCAGACTGACAGGCAGAATTAGACTTACGTGACCAGTTTTGGAATCGGGCTGGACCACCACAGGCCCCTCGCTCAGGGCAGAGCCTTGGCCACTGAGCTTACTATGTCGAAAATAATCAAGCAGGCAAGCTGACCCTCAGGAGAAAGGAGAATGGAAAAAATCTGGGCTATGCATGTCCAGTTCCTTCCCAAACTCACTATTTGCATTCTGATCCTCTAGGATCTATCAGTTTGGATCCAATCAAAAGACAGAAATCACATCAGAAATTTGAACAGGGAAAATTTAATACAAAGAATTATTAACTTGTAAAAGGAGATTAAATACTGAAGAATAAAGGGAACACTAAAGAATACAGATAGCAGATATTGAAAGCAGCTATGACCTCTAGCTGAGACAGAGTACCCAAGAAGAAACAAATTTGAAAGAGCCCCTGGCCCCAAACCCCAAGGCTGAGACTCAGACCTCAGCGGAAAGGATGTGATTCTGGTCCTCAGTGGTAAAGTTCTCTGAGGTGACATAAGCCAGGGCTGGCAAACAGGAGACCACTTGCTGGGGTGCCTTTGAGACTCACTGGGAAGCCTCTGGAGTAGATGCTGGTAGAACTCGCTGGAAGGCAAGCACCACAGGATGGCCCAAATGCCACTTGGAACCAAAGGCTACAGAAACAGGAAGGGAAAAGCACACTGAAACCAGAAGATGGTCCTTTCCTCCTGCAGTGGCCTTCCAGTGCCCTCTACTGACAAAGCTTAACACCTGCCACATGACAATGAAGAAGTGTTTCCTGAGTCCATTCCAGTATCACAAAGCAGAGTAGAATGGCAATAACTTGATAACTGGGGCAGAAATGAAGTGAAATGAGAGAACAGAGAAAGGCCAGGGGTGTTATAATGCTTTTTCTTTAAAAAGATGAAACACCAGCTTTTAAGAAATTCCAATTTGGGGCTTGCAATAGGCAACTTCAAGCTATCATCAATTGAATGAGTCCAGTCTCCTCTGACATTAGGAGCACTTGCTGGATTTATTTGAGAGGTAATGAAGAGATAATAGAAGCCCTTTTTCCATTTAAAAAAAATCTGTCTTGTCATGGGGCATGAAATTTCCTTATTAAGACTCATTGTTTTCCATCCCAGAAGTTCCTTATTAAAATGGGAATGTTCTAGGAGGCATCCTTTTGCAAACCTTTATTGGCCAAAACTTTCTTTGGAATAAATGACAGTCACGAATAAAAACTTAGGAAAAGGGACCCAACACAGGGACCAGTGAGAGGACAGGACCACAAACATAGACTTAATCTCTTTGTGTTTTTCCATTCCTATAGTTTCAACTTTGTGTGAGCTGAAAAGTGAAGAGTTGGGTAGCATGGAACCTCTTCTGACTCTTCCCAGTCCCTCTGCCTCTAAGATTTCTCCCAACATAGAAAAGAAAAGAAATCAATTAAAGTCAATGTAGTTCAAAACTCTTTTGCCAGGATCAAGGCTACAGAAGGGGAACTCCTTTTTCTTCTGGACCCCAATTTCCCACCAACTCAGTTACAAGTGCTGCTCAGGGAGTTGGCTGAGGGGAGCTGATTAATGGTTCCACACCTTCCTCTCTTAGACCCAGTCAGGAACCCAAGACTTTCCTATAAGCTGGACCATTGTTCTGCAGACTCTAATATTATTTCTGGAGTCTGAATCATTCAAGTTAATAAAAACAATAGCAGGCCGGGCACAGTGGCTGACACCTGTAATCCTAGCACTTTGGGAAGCCGACGTGGGAGGATCACCTGAGCTCAGGAGTTAGAGGTTTCAGTGAACTATGATGATGCCACTGCATTCTAGCTGGGGCAACAGAGCAAGACTGTCTCAGGAAAAAAAAAAAAAGCTAACATTTTTTAAGAGCTTAATACATGTAAGCACTGTGCTAAGAATTCACTCACTTAATCCTCACCTAAACCCTATGCGGCAGATATATAATTCCCTGTTTTAGAGATAAGGAAACCAAGGCTCAGAGAAGTCCAGAAGCTGCTAATGATGTGGCCAGGCTTCAAATGCAGTCTGATTCTGAAGTCCACAATTGCAACTGCTACAACATTCTGCTTCCCCACTTGGGAATTACCCTTAGTTAATGAGACAACACATCTTTTGATCTTTAGATTCTGCCTGAGCAATTTATGTCATATTAATGAGGAAAATGGGCCTGATAAGCCAGTTGCCCTTCTGACATCCTATCAACTTAAGCATAGTATTTTTCAGATCATAAGACATTAGCAAGCAAATTCAAAGGACATTATGTTTGGAATGCAGAATGATCAGCGATAGAAAGTATGAGCTGAGAATGTTTTCATCTGTTGAGTTTTATGTGTTTTCTGTCATTTAGCTCCCTCCAAAGTCACAGCTGGTAAAACCAAATGGGTCATTTTACCACAATCAGACCAACGTCACAGTTCAACAAGCACCATTTGTCCTCTAAGGCAAAGCCATGCACCTAATTACAACACACTGTTAATAAATTTATAATAGACAAGAAGAAATTGACTGCTATGGATTTTTTTTCCTCAGCAAAGCAAAACCATTTGAAGGGCAGATTGTGCATCTATTCCTTCTTTTATTGTTTCCATAAAGTTGGCAATATATTCTAGACAGGAAAAATCAGGCCAGACCACAGATGAACAGATTGTATCATCAGATCCTACCACATTGTGTCTAATGGGAGAAATTAGCAGCTGAACATCAACACCTGTCACCATGATCAGACCCTGGCACACACACCAGGTAGGAAGGCTACGCAGTTCCTTAGAGCAATCTGAGCCTGAGTCACCAGAGACAACACACATGCCGATGCCCACAGAAGCATAGGCAGGCAGGCTCCATTTAAAATCAAGTGGATATATGAAATGCCAGGGGAGATGTAGCAGCAGTTCCTAAGGAAGACTGGGTATTAATAACAGTGAGCTCTAAGGAGGCTTTACAGAGACTACTAACTGCAAAAATGGAATCACACAGACTTAGGCAGAGAAACAGGCCCCAGCAGGAACTATTGAATATTCATCCCCTTTCAAAGGCAAAAGACACCAAAGCAGCATACCCTCTCACACCTGGATGTCTTGGGTCATGTCTCCATTGAGCCAGAATATGGACAATTGTTTTCACCAACCTCAAGATCAACTGTAATAACTGCTACTGAATGGATTATGCTGCAAGTCCTGGCAGTTTATAAAGGGGACCTAATGAGGAAGTCCACATTTATTTTTCTAACACTGTAAGCATATCTTCTCTTTATAAGGGTTTTAGCCATTTTTTCTACCTGGTTGCCTAGCAACCTTTTGAAGGGACAGAAATTTGGGAGAGGGATACTGGACACACACAGATAAGTGAATTTGTGTTTACTTCATAGATACCTTTTCAAAAACCAATCTGTTGTCACTTCCTGGTGTAGGGGTAGGGTGGTTGTGGAAGGGCTGTACTATATTACAGTTGCTATTCTTCTAGGGGGAATATACAATGCCAACAAATTGTTATTGTATCTATTAATATACAAGCATTTTCAGCAAATGATGAAGTATATCACTGGTATTACATATTAATAGATGAAAAATAAATATATCAACATCAAGTCATCAGAAACATATTGAGTATATATAGTGCCCATTTTATCATCCTCTCTCAAGAATTCTCACACAGGCTGGTCGCGGTGGCTCACACCTGTGAGCACTAGGCCTCCTAGCACTCTGGGAGGCCGAGGTGAGAGGATCGCTCAAGGTCAGGAGTTCAAAACCAGCCTGTGCAAGAGCAAGACCCCATCTCTACTAAAACTAGAAAGAAATTAATTGGTCAACTAAAAATATACAGAAAAAATTAGCCGGGCATGGTGGCACATGCCTGTAGTCCCAGCAACTCAGGAGGCTGAGGCAGGAGGATTGCTTGAGCCCAGGTTTGAGGTTGCTGTGAGCTAGGCTGATGCCATGGCACTCTAGCCTGGGCAACAGAGTGAGACTCTGCCTCAAAAAAAAAAATAATAATTCTCACACAATGCCCAAGGAGAACCTATAATCTCTCTCACTTCATCATAGTTGTGAATGACTAGACCATTCGTGTCTGCCTGGTATCCATCTTTTCGCTAAATTATATTTCCCTACAGAAAGTACCCATTTAATTCAGGTGTTCAAGTTCATTTGCAAAGAATTGGCTAAGTAGTCTCCCATGATTCTTATAATTTCTTCTGTGTCTATAACTGCTCCCCTTGTTCTATTTTTTTATTTTGTATATTTAAACTTTCTCTTTTTTCTTAATTAGGTTAGTTAATAATTCATCTATTTAATATTTTTGTCAAAATAAACTCATGATTTATGTATTGGTTCTACTATTTCTCTATATTCTGTTTAATTAATTTCTACTTCTATTTTATTAAATCCTTCCTTCTGCTTTACCTGGGTTTTTGTAAAAAATTCTAATTCTTGGTTTTAAAGCTTAATTCATTTATATTCATTCTTTCTTGGGTATTAATGTTAAATATTTAGGGCTATGAATTTGCCTCTACTCCCTGCTTTAACTATTTCTCATTAATTCTGAAATGCAGTATTTTACTTATTTTAGAGACAGAGTCTTGTTATGTTGCCCAGGCTGGAGTTCAGTGGCTGTTCACAGGGGCACTCATAGTGCACTATAGCCTTGAACTCCTGGACTCAAGCCAATCTCCTGCCTCAGTCTTTCAAGTAGCTGGGACTACAAGTGTGTGCCACCACATCCAGCTTTAACATGCAGTATTTTGATGACTATTATTTTCTATGTATGCTTTCATTTCCATTTAGATTTTCTTTTTAACTTGAACTGTTAAAGATGGTTTTGTTTTTTCATACCCATGTGGTGGAAGTTTTTTGTTTTCTATGTCTGTCTGTTTATTTCTATTTTTAGTTCATTGAGGTCAGAGAATATTGTCTGTGTTATTTATATTTTTGAATTTTGAGAATGTCTTTGTAGCCTTTGTAGTAGGTATAAAACAAGCATATGTATATTTATATATAATACACATAATATAACTTAACAAATATATAAGTATATAATTATATTTAAAAATAAGCATATATAGATACATAGATATCTCAAATTCCACCCTCAAAATTAGAGAACATTTCTCTTTTCAAGTACTCATGAAACATTCCCAAAAACATATAGTTGTTACTTATTTTTTAATCTATCTTTTTTTAAAAATCCATTTCTCATAGAATGAGAGAAGTTCATTACATAAATTCTGTGACCAATGTATATCTCCTAATACTTTCTTTAGTTTCTGCTTTATGAATATGATGCCATAAATAAATATACTTCTTACATTTTCATTATAAAATAGCACCTATTAAAAAGTGCCTTCTTGGACTAATGTAATGCTTTTGGTCCTGAATTCAACACTGCCTAATATTAAGAACTTAACGTTATAATTATTGATTTATAAAATCCAATATCTTCTAAAGAATTTAAAGAGAAAATGAGAAAAATATATTTAAGGAATCTTTCATATTAACCCATAACTTTACCATTTCCTGGGTTCTTTATTTCTTACTGCAAACTTCAGTTACCATTCGTTATCATTTCCATTCAGCCTGAAAGAGAATCTTTGGAATTTCTTGTAAGGCAGGTCAGCTAACAAATTCTCTCAATCTTAGTTTATCTGGGATTTTCTTTAACTTCATTTTTTGAAGGATAGTTTGCTAGATATAAATTTTTTGATTGGCAATTTTTTTTCAGCACTTTGAATATGTCATCCCATTGCTTCAGACTTCCATTTTTCAGATGAAAAGTTCACCATTAATCATACTGATGCTCCCCTGTACATGACAAATTATTTTTCCCTCGCTGATTTCAAGATTTTCTCTTTGTCTTTCAACAGTTGGACTATGACGTGAATAGGTGTCAATTTCTTTGTATTTATCCTACTTTGGATTTATTGACCTTTTCAGTTGTGTAGACTCATGTTTTTCATCAAATTTGGAATGTTTTCACCCATTATTTTTTCAAAACATTTTTTATGAACATTTATCTCTCTCATCTCGTTCTGAGAGTTCTTTTACATGTATGTTATAATGCATTATTATGTTCCATAGGTCTTTATGATTCTGTGCATTTTTCTCCCATGTCTTTTTTCCCTCTATGTTCATCAGATTGGCTAATTTCTCTAAATCTATCTTTAAGGTTCACTAATTCTTTCCTTTACCATCTCAAATTTGCTGAGATTTATAGTAACTTTTTTCATTTCAACAATTATACTTTTCACTGTCATTCTGGTGGGATGGAAGCAGCCTAGCATAGTGAAAAAGAGAGCTCTGGAGTCAAACTTCCTGAATTCAGACCTACACACCACCATTTGTTAGCTATGTGAACCAAAACAATTTATCTGGCTTCTCTCCACCTCAAATTTCTCATTTATAAAATAAGAATACTAAAAGTGCCTAACTCACAGTGCAGTTTGAGAATTAATTGAGATAATATATAAAGTGTTTAGAATAGTGTCTGCCATAAAGTAAATACTGAATCACTTTGCTATTATTATTACTGCTGATGTAGAAGTTTGGTGATCACTAGCAGATATGGTCTGAAATTAGTTTTGTACCCCAAACCAGAGATCTGGTGTAAGAGAGATTAACCCCACAAATGTGACCCCTTCAGTCTTTCTTCTTAAGTTCCACCATGTTTCTTCCATAGGTATATTTGGGTTTCCCTATTGTTTCTCTAAATTACACTATAGTTACACCACTAGGGTTAATGTTCAGCTCACTTGGTGAGAACTTTGATACATGACACAGATGTTTCTGGTCTCATCTTCAAAAAGCCTAGACCTTGATTTTCACGTTTTAAGATGCTAGTTGTCATCAAGTTCCAACCCATACTAACAACTCAGAATCATAACACTCTACCTACTGAATGATAAGCATTGCAGTACCTGTTGCTCTGCCTTTGCTACCCACCATACTGGACCTCTTATATATGACTCTTACCTATTTGAGTTCAAGTTTGGCCAAACTCCTTGAGACAATGGAATTTGGCCTGGGACCACTCATCTCATGAGGTATAGCCCAATAACTACATCAGTATCCCAGGTTCCAGTTCTTCCCAGGTCCAGATCTTTCTATCCTGTTGGCTCATGGCCCTGAACATCTCCTTTGCCATGAACCACCACTTTCTAGTCCTAGTTCTACATTGACTACAAAGTATCCAGGACTATAATATTTGACCAAATCAATGTATCTGTGGAATGATTTAGAAAGCACTGTTCTGAAAATTTCTGATTAACCATTAACATGGCACTAAGACAAATTCTGGTGAATCAAGCAGACCAGATTTTTCAGTCCCATTTGGTCAATCTAAGGAAAGTCTAAGCAAAGATGAATACAAATTGTCCAGTACTCACTCTCCATTCCAAACCTGTATGCAATTTGTAAGTTTCCCAGTGACAACTAATGACACTTTATATTTTGCAAAACACTGTCACAAATGTACTTCATTCAGTCCTCGCAATAACTCTGTGATCTAGGTATGGTAGCATATTCTTATTTCACAGATGAGGAAACAAGCTCAAAGAAATAAAGGACATATCCAAGTTCACTTAGCTATTTTGGTGAAAAGTTGAGGTTACAAACTAGTTTTTCTTGCTTTCAACTCACAGAGCTTTTCAATGTGTCCCAAGAATTAGTAGTCCCATGAGAAATTCTATGAATAAAAAGTGTGGGACATGGTGAAGATTATCATGATAAAGACCCTGGGAAACCCTGCAGTAAAGGAATCTGGTTACCTTTGTTTTCCACAGTGTTTCTCACACTTATCTGACTAAGAAACTCCCTTCTTTCAAATAATTGTTAACATGTCACAGAATTTTGGGAAATGCTAGCCTGCACAAGCTGCTTCACAGGAAGCACAGAGAATGTCAGATTGAGTAAGGACAGGGGCTCCTTGGAGGAGCACTCTTCTCTCAGCAGCCTCCAGCCTTTCACCAAACATTTCCTCCTGTCTGCAAGTGGAAGGGGACTCAGATGATGGAGCAAAGTAGCCTATTATGATGAGGATAAGGGACAAAGAAAAATACATAGGTATACTTTACTATATAAGATCTGGAATCTTCCTGAAGTGGCCCTAACTCAGTGTTTTCCAAAATAGAGTTTACAGCCATCTGCCTCAGAATCATCCAGGAAATGTGGTGAACATGAAGATTCCCAGACTATAGCAGACCTCATAAAACAGAATCTCTGGGGATAGGGCCCAGGGCTCTACATTTTAACAAGCTTACTGATTCTGACATAACTAAAATTTGAAAAACATAGCCGTAGGTAGTTGACAACAGATGTGAGATACTTTTCCAATTAAATCAAAGTCACAAACCAAAATGAAAATGGCCCAAGATGCATCCAGTGGGGGACTATTTGGTTCCTCAGTAAATAACCACATCTCAATGAGACTAGCCTTCCTGGGAAAGACTATTCCATGGTCTATCAGATCTCTTCATTAGGGAAACTTCTCAGCTATTCCATCTAAGTAGAATTTTCTTAATTCAATCCTATTATTCCCATGCTTTACACAAAGCTGAGTACAGCAGTTATACTCAACAAACAAAAATGCTACATAAATGCCACTCCAGGCTCATGTTTCCATCCAATTACCCTCAAATGGCCATATTTATCTACAAAGTGAGAGTCAACCTATATGTCCAAGGCCAGCTTCTTTAGATCCCAAATCCTGATTTGGAAGAATAGTGCCATTTTCACAGTCAAGTGTGCAGCCGTCAATGGCTCATTCTTGCAAACAGATGGTATTCTCACAGCTCCTCAGCCACATTACAAAAACTGAGCCTCAGAAAGCTATTCAAGATGGAAGCCCTTAAGGAAATGAGAATGTGGCCATAACTACTAACTCAGTTATAAATGCTGTGGTTTCCTGGCCTTGGGAAAAGAACCATGAACAAGATAACAGCAATATCATGACAATCAAATGGAATGAGACAAGGAAGCAGGAGAGATTTGGGTTGCACATCAGGAAGTACCTACTGACTACCTAGATTATTAGGAATGGCAATAAGCTGCCAAGATAGGCTGTATGGTTCTCACTATAAGTCATCAAAACCAGAAATATGATCTCAGATTTCCTGCCCAGGCATAGGTGATTAGAGAAGATGACCTTTTCAAGTTTATAATGAAGATTTTACAAGTATTCAGAAGATGCAGCTAGGGAAAATCATTCTTGGGAACAACAACAACAACAAAAATCTCTTTGGAAGAGTAAATGATTCATTTAGAGATCATCTGAAGAACTTCAATTGATTTTCCTAGGAATACCTTACTTTCACAGTAACTTGGAAAGAGCTTAGTGAATTGGTACAGCTAAAATAATTAAAATAATTAGCTGTTTAAATCAGATATGCCATTCATAAACATGTATATACATCTATGACTGAAATTATTTCACCTAAAAATGCAATAACAATCAATAATAATCCTGTAC
>CAUYRT010046161.1:0-18682 GCA_963574885.1 Lepilemur ruficaudatus
GGCACAGTGCACGCTGTCTGGGTGGGAGCACACTTGTAACTTTGACTCAGACTGTACAAAAGCAAATTATGTAACCGGGACGTGTACCCCTGTAATATTCTGACATTAAAAAAAAATAAAAATTAAAAATTAAAAAAAAAAGAGAGAGAGGGCCTGGGTGGATCTAGCCTGGAACCACGGGAAAGGCTCTGCCCTCGGCCCCGCCCAGAGACTGAGCGCAGGACGCCGCAGGGCCCTGCTCCCAACGCGTGCCTGGAGCTGCCCCTGCGCCTGGATTCCGGCTGCTTCCTCTGCTTGTGGAGCTGCCCCATTTTACAGACGGGAACTGAGATGGGCAGCCTCACATCTAGCAGGGGTGACACCGACCTGGAGCCTGCCGTGTCCTGCCCATCATCCAGTCATTTCCCCTGTGTGGGCAGAGACTGCAAACTGCCAGCCTCGTGATTTCTGAGAGGGAGGGACGGTGCCGTAGACCTGGTGTTCTGGAAGGCTCCATGGAGGGGAGGGAAAGGTGAATCTACGCAGCATTGGGGCAGGGTCTGGGCAGGAAGCTCTGGGTGCCCTTGGCCTGCAGGCCAGTGGTCCCCACCATTTGAAGTCACAGGAATGCAGACTCCCGGCCCCCATCGAGTGGTGTCCCAGAGCCCTGAGGGGGCCAGGAGGATGCACTTTAACTAAGTCTGTTCCCCAAGGAAATGGAACGGAGGAGCCGGGCATCTGACAGACAGGTGTGGGAGCCATCTGGAGGTGACCAGGGGTCAGGCAGAGATGAGGACTCAGGTGTGACAGCCATTCACCGAGAACCCCACTCTGGGGCTAGAAGGAGCCCCAGTGAACAAATAATAACCGTGCAAACAAATTCATCTTCCTCTTGTTTCCTTAAGGCAGACTCATTGTAGAAAGTCTGGAAAACACAGGAACAGCAGTGAGGGAAATCGAAAAGCAGCTGTTCCAGCAGGAGAGGACCGTCAAGTCCTCACATCCGCCCAGCACGCTCACAGCACGTTGTTCCACACCCACCATCACGCTAGAGGTTTCTAAGACTGACTTTCTTTTTCTTTCTTTCTTTCTTTCTTTCTTTCTTTCTTTCTTTCTTTCTTTCTTTCTTTCTTTCTTTCTTTCTTTCTCTCTCTTTCTTTCCCCTTCCTTCCTTCTTTCCTTCCTTCCTTCCTTCCTTCCTTCCTTCCTTCCTTCCTTCCTTCCTTCCTTCCTTCTCTCTCATGGCAAAACACACAACATAAAATTTACCACTATACCCACTTTTAAGTGTGTACAGTCGAGTGCCGTTAACTATACCCACACTGCTGTGTGCCATCGCCACCCTCCACCCACAGAACTCTTTCATCTCCCAAAATGAAACTAACTTCCCGTGAAACAGTAACTCCCCCCGCCCCCGCCCCCAGCCCCAGCATCCACCGTTCTACTTTCCCTCTCTATAAACTTGACTACCCCATGGACCTCACATAAGTGGAATCGCACAGTATTTGTCTTCTTGGGACTGGTTCGTTTCACTCGGCATGCTGCCCTCAAGGTCCACCCACGCTGGAGCATGTGCCAGAATGTCCTTCCTCTTCGAGGCTGAGTACTGTTCCATTGCACGCTTCTCTCTGCGGTGCCCGTGGCTGGCGCTGAGTCATTCCCACGCCCTCGCTGCTGTAAGTCGCTCTGTGGGCATATTTACTCAAAAGCTTTGTTTGCATTTTAGAGCTTCTCCTTTCGCAGCGCCTTTGGGGTAGAGTTGCTGGGCCAGCCCTTTTGACTGGACGCGTTGCACGTGAGCTGTTGAGTTGCTTCCCAAAGACACACTGAAGCCCACACTCCTCCAGCGCTGGATAATTAATCGGAGCTCACCTGATAGGCAGAGGGTATCTCCACGCTGGCGAAATTTTAATTTACTTCCTTACTTGGGAGGGTAAGTGATTTATCTGTGTGTGTGGCATTTGTGATTCCTATTTTTAGGAGAGTCTTTTCATGCCTTTTGCTCATTTTTCAGCATGTCGCTTTAGTATTTTTCTTATCAAGTCGAGCTACTTATATAATACGAAGTTAGCACTGTAATTGCTGCAAACATTTCCTGTCTTTCCTTTGCGTGTAATTTTTGGCGATGTGGTTTTGACATACAGAAATGTAATTCTAGGTTATCAGATGGTGGCTTTCTGCTTCCTTCTTTCACACGCAGGAAGCCCGTGTCCATGCAGGGGCTGGAAAAACCTCCACCCTCATTTCCTCCTGGTCATTCCAGAGGCATCATGGATATTCAGGGGTGAACCTGGGCTTGGAGTGAACACCCTGTCCTAGCCCTCCCTGGCTCCAGCTGGCCGGGCTGCAGGCTGTGTCCTGCCCAGTGACACTGCCCGGGACCTTCTTCCAGACATCCTGGCCCCTCTCAGACTCTGCCCCCCCTCCCCGAAGCCACCTTCTTCCTGGGCTACTCTGAGCTCCTCTGGGCTTGTTCAGTTGACAAGGACTCTCCTTGACCAGACGCTAGACAGGCTCCTCTGAGACCAACTCAGCCCTGTCCTCGAGAGTCCCGTTTTAGCAAGAACCCTGCTGAGTCATTTCAGAGATGACCCCCACCCTTGATAGCTGATCAGGTTCCTCCTCCCCTACCGTGCTACAGGTGATGTCTGCATATCCTGGCCTGTCTTCAGTAAGACTCCCGGTAGGTCAGAATCCGCCTCACCCCAATAAACTAAAAATAAAATCCTAGGCCTCCCAATTGACTGAACATGCCCCTCTAGGCCAAGACAACCCCAGAGAAACCTTAAAAAGTAAGTTCTTGGCCATGACAGGATGGGAGGCCAGACATGCCTCATTATACCCTCTTTCTTTTGGGGTTCAGACAGAACTGACAAGCACTAATGTTAAAATAGAGGTCATAAGACTGACAGAATGGGCAATAAGCTATCAAATCATAAACAGGAGCTAAGGCCATGCTAGGGAAGGGCTAAGTCATGTACCCCTGTGCTTGAAGAATAAATGATATTCTAAGTGCCACAAGGCTTTTCTTTTTCTCTAGCAGCTAAATAAGCATTGGCCTCAAGAGAAGCAATACTGAAACAATTGCAGCTGCACCGCCAGAGGCTGACCCCATCCCCCGTCCCACAAGCCATAACTATAGCTTTGACTGGACAAGACACTGTTTTCAGTAACCTTCTTCTGCTGAGAAACAATTGACCATGAACTGGCTCAGCCTGGTTTTATAGAGGCTGTGCACTTGAGTGCCTTTGTGTCCTGAGAAGACCTTTGACTTATAGGACCTCACTGTAATACATTTAAATGCTAAGTCTCCACCCCAAAGTGAACATGGGTCATGGGCACCGTGCATGTATATTTCATATGCATGCATCAGGACCATCTTCGTGGGTATTCCTAACTCCTCCTGTAACCTGTTGAGTGTGTACATGTGGCCAACCCACTCAGCTTAAATTCCTATCTCACCCTTCCTCCCTCAAAGCACCTGTCTCTGACCTTTGCCGGAGGCTCTGCTTCCCAGCCTGTCAGAGTTGCTGTCTTGCAGATTGTGACCCTGTATAAGGAATAAGGCTCTCGTTTCTAAACTTATAAAGGAGGTGGTTTTGAAGTTAATGTCCTGATGATTCCTCTTGGTCATTCTCCACCACTGACCCCACCTGGCTGCTTGGCTGTAAACCCCCACGTGCCCAGGCTGTATTCGGAGTTGAGCCCAATTCTCCGCTGAGGTCTCTCCTACTGCAGTAGTCCCGAGCGGAGCCTGTTCTCACTGCTTTAACTGCTGTCCAGCTCTGATTTGCTTTGACATGGGGTTTGCTCTGTGTCTGGAAGGGCCAGGCCTGAGTCTGCTGCTGGGAGGCCCAGAGAAGATGACTGACACCGCTGGGGGAGCCTTTGCTGCTCTGCAGCTCCTCTGGCCTAAGTGTCCTCATGAACCCTTAGGGAAAGTCTCCCCAGGGCAGTTGGGGGTGTCATCCCCAGCCCTGGGCCATGGGTGGGGAGGCAGTCAGTGAAGGCTGGACCGTGTGTGTCTAGCCTGTCATCTGTGCCTTGAAGCCAATTTCCTTTCCGCGTTGTAAAGGAGCCTGTCTGAGGGCCACCCGGGGCCAGGCTGGCCAGAAAGCCCTGGAGGGAGGAAGCACCTGCAGCCTTTTGGACACTGCCCCTGCTAGAGTCCACCTAGCAGGCAGTGGCTTTGTTCAAGGGGTATGAGACTGTCAATGCCCTTCTGAGCCCGGTCATTTGGAGGGGCTCACATGCCTCAGAAAAAACGTTTCTTTTCTTTCTCACTCCTGACACCTGACTCCTCGGGGGAACTGGTTTCTGGCAGCCAGGCTGGGTCTCTTTCCTCCTGGGGCAGGGTCCGTGCTGACTGCCTATGAGGTTGGGACGTCAGGTGTCATCCACCACCCTGCAGGCTTGCCCGGGTCCTGGAGGGGCCTGGCCTGCAGTGCGGTTCACTAAGTGGACCAACAGTCTTGGCTCTGTCCCTCAGATCTGTCCCTGAGTGAGGACTGTCCAGCTTGGTGGCCACCTGGAGGAGATGGAAGTGCACATCTCTGCTCCTGTACCAAAGTGTTCCTATAGCAGAGTGTAGGCTGTGGGAGGGGCCTGATCTGCTTACAAGCATAAGATTGGAGGTGCTTTAGGGCCACCTTTACATAAATTGATGTGCTAATTAGGGGCAATTCTTATCTATTTGGTCAAGCAGCTCCTACAGGACCTCCACATAATGAGCTCGTTCTCCTGGTTTGTGTAACTTTCATGTTTTCACAGAATAATAAGGCTTTTAAAATTCTATAGTTTGAACTGGGCATCAACTCAGTTTGGCTTTAGAAAATGAGTCTCCATTAGTTAGCTCTTGATAAATGCTCCCGGAGCACAGAGCGGGCCGTGGGAGGAAACGAGCACTTTCTTCTGTGGGCGGAGCCTCCAGGCTGCATCCATCCCTCACCAGGTTTCAGGAAAATAAAATTATGGGTGAGAGACAGCCTTGACTCTTGAGGTGCTTACCTAGAGACAGAGAAGGACAGCTGCAGAGTGGGGAGTGTGGACTAAGCGGTGGCTGGCCTGGCCACCAGGGCAGTACCCGGCCCCAGGAGTGAGGGGACTGCAGCATGGACAGGGCAGAACTGGGCTGGGCAGGTACAGATGCCACGAAGCCATGACGACTTCTTAAAAATAAAAGGCCAAGTAAATCCTGCTCGCTGGGCCCAGCAGAGGCACATACCTGCTGTCACCTGCTGTCTGGAGTCACTGCCCACTGGGGCGCACAGCAAATCTACTTGCCGTGTGTGTTGACGTCATGTTTGGAAGGTGCTATAGACTGAGCTGTGTTCCCCACAAACCCGCACGTGGAAGCTTCACCCTCAATGTGACTGCATGTGGAGATGGTCTGTAGGAGGTAACTGAGGTTAAAGGGGGTCGTAGGGTAGGGTCCTAATCCAAGGACTGTGGCTTTATATGAAGAGGAAGAGAGAGAGATTGCCCCTCCCCATGACACCCTCTTCTCCATGTGAGGACACAGTGAGAAGGTGGCTGTCTGCAAGCCAGGCAGTGGCCCTGCCAGCGCCCGAATTGGCTCACACCCTGCTTTTGGCCTTCCAGCTCTGGAACTGAGAGACACACATTCCTGTCATTTCAGCCTCTGGGTCTGGGTACTTCGCTGTGGCAGCCTAAGCTAACAAGAAGCTCCCTCGGATTTGTGGGGTTATGAATCTGCCATCCAGCAACTTCTAATTCAATCTAGGCCTCTCCTAGTTTGTCAACCAGAATTTATTTGGTATTTCCTCCAAGTTTATTATTGTGCCATAGTCGTAGTATCAGCAAGTCCTCCCCGCCAGCAAAGCGTCCTCCTGCCCGTTACGGTAACCCCTCCAGCCTGCAGGGACGTGAGCTGCGAGTAGGGGCGGTGGTTTCCCCCAGGATCGGGGGACTGGGTGGGCCTGGCCTGGACTTGTCCCAGGACATTGCAAAGAATATTTATTCTCAGGAAAAGAACACGACCTCATGGAAGCTGCTCACGTTCCTGGCTCTGGGCCCTGTCCCAGGAAGTCATGGGGAGGTTGAAGCGCAGTTCCCTGCCAGGGGTCACGCAGGGCAGTGTGGGCCCAGCCAGGTCTGCCGTGATGGAGTTGGGCACTGCTTGGCTCAGAGAGTGCTGGTCACATAGAATATGGTGTCAGTGGCACCTGGAGCTGAGCAGGGCATGGCCCACAGATCTAAGCATGGACTGTGGGGCTTGTCAGTCATGAGCCAGTCAGTGGGTGCAGGTGACACTCTGCCTCTCCCAGGGAACAGGAGGGCAGAAGTGTGTAACCTAAGCCTTGCCCTGGGAATCTGGCTGGGGTGGCCAGAAGACACCAAGGGACGGTATGTGGAATAACACCGTGCAGTGCTCTGGGCGGGTTGGACCTGTGTCCCCTGGTGGGGACTGAGTGGGCTGCCTCATAACGTGAGCATTTCAGGTCGGTCTGGCCAAGAGCTTCTTCCATGTTGCTCAGCAGGTAAACGGAGGCCGAGGACACCTTGGGCCTGTTTTTCACTCCTCCAGGCCATGCCGATGAATATCACTCTGGAGAAAGCCCAGGCAGGGAAGCCAGGATGAGAAATGTCACTTGTCAGGAGGTCTTTTATGGGCTTATTTCAAATCTGCCAGCCAGGGAATGGGCCTGATGAGTTTTAAGGACTCCTGCTGTGTTCATTTCCCACCAAGTAAGGGTCACACTCAGGGCTAAGTGATGCAAATAGCTCTCTCTCATTCTCATTTTTTTTTTTTTGGGTTCAGATTAGAGCAAAGAGTTTATAGCTGTGGGTCTATTTTCACATCAATGGGTCCAAATGCAACACGCAGGCTGTGCACAAGCTTCCTGGAGCACACGCACGTGCACACACACGCCTGTGCACAAAAGCGTGGACACACGCACACTGGATATTCTCCCAAGCATACGTACACAAACACGTTCATGTGTAATAGCGATCATGAGCACACATGCTGCAGACCCACACGGGCAGGCATGCACACTAGCACACAATACATGCCCATGCAAATGTGTGACCAGACCTGAGCTCACGCAGGCATTCAGGCCACGCATGCCCCACACAGGGACACATATGGCTTGTGTCTTCGTGAGCATGCGCTCACACCCGCAGACAGAAGCGAGCCCTCCATATGAAGTCCCCAGTGGTTAAAAGTCAGACATTAAAGGCATTAATAAAAGACGCTGCCAGAAGTTCAGTTGCAACATTGATTTCCGTGGTTGTCAGAGCTGAGTAAATAAACCCCAAGTGGCATTTAATATTGGGTCTGCTCACAAAGCACCAGGCACTGGCGATGAGCAGAAGCCAATAAACGTTTACAACCTCCTTAAAAGTGCAGCAGCCTGCAGTGGGAGCTGGAGATGTCCAGGGCTGTCTCTGCAGCCTGGGGGGCTCCCAGCCTCATCTGTCCACTCATTCACCTGAGCAGATGGGGCTCTCTGTCCCTGGGAAGCTGGGCCAAGTTCCCAGGGACAACTTGACTGCCTTCCCCAGAGTCAGCAGAGAACCCTGGAGACCAACCCACACCCAGCTGGTGTCTTCCATGGTGTCTTCCGTGCATGGCTGGAGGGTGTCGCCCCTCCCCACAGCCTCCCAAATCTGAGGTTGCCCTGAATTCATCGTGAGCCTGCCTTTGGCCCTAATCACCAGCTGTTACTGGCAGAATTGTGTCCCCTAAAACCCATAGAGGGTATTGGGGGTTGAAGCCTGACCCCCAATATGCTAGAATGTGACTACATTTAAAGATAGGATCTTTAAAGAGGTGATTAAGTTAAAATGAGGTTGTCAGGGTGACCTATCATTCAACCTGACTGGTGTCCTTATAAGAAGAGGAGATCAGGACACAGATGCCCAGAGAGCAATGTCCACATGGGGACACAGGGAGAAGCTGGTCATCTACATGCCAAGGAAAGAGGCCTCAGAGGAAATCAACCCTCTGCCACCTTGACCTAAGACTTCCACACTCCGGGACTGTGGGAGAAGCCATTTCTGTTGTCTAAGCCACCCAGCCTGTGGTGTTATTTTATGGTAGCCTGAGCTGACAAACACACTAAACAGTCTTCAACTATATCAATGATCAGCCCCTAATCTAACCTTATACTGAGGTATAAGGCTGAGCCCACCCCAGCCATACATGGGGGTGTGGTGCCAGGGCATCTTTTAAAGAGATTTGAATACTAAGAAAGAAACCTTGCACTTTTACCCATGTCGGCACTGTTTTTGATACTTTTCATTCTTTTTGTAGCTTTGTGTTGTTCTATCATCATTTTCCTTCTGACTGTGACACATTTCTTGCGGTGTAAGTCAGCAGGTGGTAGCTTTTTAAGGTTTGCGTGGCTAAAAGTCTTTGTTTTGCCTTTGGTTTTCGAGAGATATTTTTGCTGGGTATAGAATTTTAGGTTGACTTCCCCTCTCCTTTAGTTTTTTTTAAAGATGTTGCTCCACAATCTTCTTGTGATGCAGTGTTTCCAATGAGAAATCTATTATAATCTTTATCTTTGTTTCTTTATGTAAAATGTGTCTTTTTGTTAAAAAAAAAAAAAAGGTTTTCTCTTCATCACAGGCTTTGAGCAATTTGATTATGATGTACCTTGCTGTAGTTTTCTTCAATGTTTCTTGTGCTTGGGCTTTTTTGAATTTCTTGCATCTGTGAATTTATAATTTCATTTAAATTTGGAAATTTTTTAACCATTATTTCTTCAATTTTTTTCTGTTCTCTTTCCCTGCCACATTAGATACTTCAGATGCATGTGCTAGGTTCTTGCCATTGCCCCACAGCTCACTAATGCTCTTCTAATTTTTTAAATTATTTTTCTCTGCATTCTATTTTGAATGGTTTCTCTCGCTATGTCATCAAGTTCACTCATCTTTTCTTTTGCAATGTCTAATCTGCCATTAACCTCAATCAGTGAATTTTTTATCTCATACATTGAAGTTTTCAGCTCCAGAAGTTTCCTTTATGTCTTCTTTTTATTTTCCATGTCTCTATATAGTATGTTCAATCTTTCCTGTAATTTTTTGAACATATGTAAAACAGTCATAATACTGTTCTAATATCCTTGTCTACTAATTCTAGCATCCATGTCAGTTCTGAGTCTGTTTCAATCCATTGTTTATTCTTATTATGGATCATGTTTTCCCACTTCCTTCCTGGCTGCTGATTTTTGATTAGGTACTAGATACTGCGAATTTGTATCTGGTTGGATGGTGTATATTTTTGTATTCCTATAAATCTTCTTGAGTGTTGTTTTGGGAAATAGTTTGGTCATTTTGAGTCTTGCTTTTAAGATTTGTTAGGTGGAACCAGAGCAGTGTTCGGCTCAGGGTGAATCATTTCCCACAACCAAGGCAGACTGTGGATTACACCCTGTGGACAAGGAGCTTTGTCAGGCTGCTGGGGGAGGCTCCATTCCCTGCCCTGTGCGAGCTCCAGCTACCTTTCCCTCTGATCTTTTCAGATAGTTTTGTTGTGGCCTCAGGCTTTCCTCACATGCCTGCGCTGATCTATGCTGTACTGAATACTCCAGAACACCCTGCAGATCCGAGTTCTCTCCCTGTGCAGCTGCCTCCTGGCCAGTACTCCACTTTGCAGGCTCCGACCATCCCGATCTCCCAGATTCTCACATCATCTCTTCAATTCAGGGCGTCCGGGGCTCTGCCTCACTTTCCCCTCCCACCTCAGGACCTGGAAGCTCTTCCAGGCAGCAAATCATGGCAACGATGGGACTCAGCTTGCCTGTTTCCCATTTCTCCAGAGCACTGTCCTTTGCTGTGTCATGTCAATGTCTTGAAAATCAGTATTTTATGTATTTTGTTTACCTTCTGCTTGTTTCAAATGACAGAGTAAATCCTGCCCCTTTTGTCCCATCTTGTCGAGAGTGACAGTCTCCTTCCGGTGTCTGGATGGAATTCCAGAGTGCACCAATGGCTTTGTACTCATCCGTCTGGCTTCCTGCAGTCCCTGTCCTTCCCCACAGGTTACCCGTGGTCAGCATGGCTGGGGGCCTAAGTGGGAGACTGGGCTGGTGGCTTTTCCGGTTATTTTGTGAGTGCCCATGAATGAGCACAGGCACATTTCTGAGAATGAAAAATTAAACAGTGATGCCATGGAAAGAACATTTTTAGTTGGGATCAAGGTTCAAGACAGCGAACTTGAGCACTCGGCCTGAGCTCTGGGAGTCTCGGTTTCTCCCTATGCTGCGGGGATGCACAATCCTTCCCTCTGCGAGGCTCAGATTAGGCCGTGCATAAGAAACTCAGGCATTTTTGCTAATTACTGTCCTGTCCTTGATGCTCGGATCGCAATGCACCATAAGGGTGGCACCACCACGAGGGCTGAGGGCCGTGGGCAAGCTGAGGATGCAGCTGCCCGCCTCTCGGGTGGACGCAGGTAGGAAGCACCCTGGAGGCTGGCCCTAGGCGAGCTGCCCAGACGCTGCCCTGCCCTTCCCCAGGCTGCCTGGGACAGTGCAGTGAGCCTCCATGTCTTTCCCTCAACTGCCTGTGTCTTCCCTGTGTGGCCTCAGACCCTGCTTTGCTCCTCTGGGTCCGAGTCCATATCTCACAGGCTGTCTGTCTGCCCACCGCAGCCTGCAGGCCCGTCCTGCCCTCCCCAGCTCCGCCCTTGCTTGTCTGCAAGTCCGCTGCAAGGCTCAGGAAGATTTTACTCTCCCGGTTCTACTTACCACTTACACTAACAGTAATAACAGGCAGCAAGCACTCCCGTTTCTCCAGTACCCGCCATGTGCCAGGAATTGCGTGGCGCTTTGCGTGATGCTGAACTCATCCTCCAGGCAAGAGCTACTAGTAACTTCTACTGGAGATAAGGATACTGAGGCCCAGAGGGGCTGTGGAACAAGAGACAGGGCAGGAAGAAGCGGGAGCAGGACCAGCCCAGCTCTCTGTCCCTGGGCTGCTGCCTTCCTGGGCGTGGGCATCATGCCGCTTCGTGGAAACCTGTCCACTGGCTGCTTTGCCCACCTGTGCACCCCTTGGGTGACTGCCCAGCTGTGTGTGTGGGTGGACCCAGGGCTTGCGCAGGCCAGGGTTGGGAGGGTCCTAGCTTCTCTGTGTCCTCAGCCCCTGCGCTGGGCTGGCTGCCCTAGGTTCTCAGTAAAGGAAGATTCTTGGGTTTACTGCTTGAGTACAGAGTCCAGGAAGGACACACAGAGACACATGGGTCAAGGGGACAGACAGGATGTCTCATGGAGGGTTTTCATTTTCTTTATTAAATTTTAAATGAGACGAAGACTCAGGGTGTTGAGCTGAGAAGGGGGAGATGGATGTGAGCTCTCAGGGCCCATCCGGCTTCTCCCTCGACACAGGGGAGAAGGATGAGCCTCCTCCCTCCACCAGCCGTAGTTTCCTGGGACTCAAGTTCTTCCCAGCTAGGGGCAGGGGGTCCCTCCATCTGCCTCCATCCCCTGGTCAGCAGTGAGTGCCACCGTGGCTGTCCCATGCGAAAGTCTGATTTGCATCCCATTCTCTGGGCCTGAGTCCCAGCTGGGACAACTTCTATTCCAACAACAAATGTTAATTAAGCACCTACCATATCTATGGATTCAGCAGTGATGAAGACAGACAGAAAACCAGCCCTTGGGGCCCTCATGTATCAGAGCAGAAAGGCCATAGACAGACAGACAGCATGCAGATGTGACTTCTTGGAGGTGCAGGTGCATAATAGACAGGATGAGCCCCAAGTAAGTGGCACGGTGGTGGCCAGGGACAGCAGCAGCCCTGGCTAGAAGGTCTCCAGACACTGGAACTAAAGCTCAATTGGTAACAGGAGTTCTCTGGGAGACCTGCGTGTCCTCAGTTGTCTGGGTTTGGGACAACCCAGCCACTGGCCCAGAGCTGGACACATTTCACCATCCAGTCCCTCGGTCAGCGGCAAATCCTGTCCCCAAGCCTCATAACCAGATGCTGGGGCCCAGCATGTGTTGGCTGAACAGCTTGAGCAAGCCAGTTCTCCCCACTCTAATGTGGACACTCTTATTGTCTCCATTTTTCAGGTGAGCACACTGAGGCCCAGGGGTTCTACGCACTTTCCTGGGGCAGGTCCGTGTCACAAGGACACCAGCACATGTTGTCGTGTGCACATAGGTCGGAGCTTCCCACACCTCGGCAGCATCTGGGTCAGAGCAGGTTGGACTAAGACCTTTGTTGGCACCGAAGGCACCCGCCACCCACCAGCCGCAGCAGACGGTGCCTGTCTGAGACTGACGGCCGGTCTGGCACAGTTGGCATGGGCGGCTGAGCTTTGATGCTTTAGCGAGGCAGCAGTGCGACCACCGTGCTCGAGCCGTCGCTCTTGTCAGCACAGCTCTGCCCCCAGGGCCGCTGTGGCCCCAAGCATTCTCCAGGCATGATGAGGGAATAATTGTCATGTCAAGCCCCAGGCCCCTGACAGCTGCCGGAGCCACACGCGGAGGGGCCTTGTCAAAGCGGGTCCTTGTTTCCTTGAAGTAACCTGGAGTGAGCGCGATGCCTGAGGTCTCACTGAATGGCAGCCCGGGGACCGCAGGTCTGTGGGAAGGGTTAGTCGCTGGTCTTCCTGGAACCCACCGTGGAGCCACGGCACAGAGCCACTGGCGTCTCACCTTGTCCGAGACATTTGGCGTGTTACTCTGGGCAGCAAACAGGAGGGCCACGAACATGGTGAGGGAGGGGGAATCTCTCGGCTTCCCTGGGCCCAGCCTTAGACCAGCCCCCCGTTCCGCCCAGTGGTCCAAGTTCCCACCTGCTCTCCAGCCTGGCGGAAGTGCCCAGGTCAGAGGAGGCACCAATGAGCCCAAACTGCAGGCTCCACATTTCCAGCTGCCGGGCTGGATCTGTGGGCTCAGAGCACGGCCGTCCTGACAGTGCTTTCTCCCCACGTGTCTCTGATGCGTGGTGGTGACGCTTTGAGTGCTGTGGGGAAACGCACACTTAAGGAGAGTCTGGCAGTGTAATTAATGTGATTGCCCCTCGGATTCGCATGGTAAGTGCTTTGGAAACGCCGGCTTAAGCATAAGCTCTCTTGTGCTGAAACACTCTTGGCCAGGAGCCGGGGGCTGGCCGGGCCCCGACCTCTCTCTGCCTCCTTGGGCAGGTTGCTTCAGCTGCCTGGATGCAAATTCCTAAGCTGCCATCTGAATGGAGTTCAGAGTATTATGTTCTGAATGTTTGTTTCCCCCTAAATTCATGTGCTGTAACCCTAATTCCCAGTGTGGTTGTATTTGGAGAGGGGCCTCTAAGGAAGTAATTAAGGTTGAATGAGGTCATAGGGTGGGCCCGGGTCTGACAGGGTTAGTGTCCTTATAAGAGGTCACACCAGGGAGCACATGCCCTCTCTGCACGCACATACCCAGGAAAGACCTTTTGAGGGCACAGTGAAAGGGCGCTGGCCGCACCCCAAGGAGAGAGCCCTCACCAGACACCAACCCTGCTGGCACCTTGACCTTGAACTTGCAGTCTCCAGAGCTGTGAGAGGGAAATGTCTGTGGCTGAAGCCACCCAGCACGTGGTATTGTTTATGGCAGCCTGAGCTTCTTACAGAGAGGATGGCATGTTTCTGAGCCACTGATTCTAGAACTCTCACAGGGCCTCGCTCACTCCCCCATAGTCGGGAAGGTGGGTGGGAGAGGGTGCTTAGTGCCGGGAGGGGAAGTGACGCATGATCTCCTTTCACTTGAGCGCGTGAGGATCGGGCACAAGGGACCAAGAGACTTGTCCCAAGGGCCTGAGGAGGGGGCTCGTGCCTGAGGCAGGGTCGGGTGGAGACCCAGAGGTCAACCAGAATCTCTGCAGGAGCTCATGGTCCACGAGCAGCTGCAGGAGTGGAGATGGAGCCACAGAGCCGCCCAAGGGACAAATTACAGAGGTTGTCATCGCTTCTCCCGCTTGCCCTCGGGGGGACAGGATGAGCAATGCTGAATGCCTGGGGCCATTGGGCTGGCCTCCGGGACAGAGTCAGCAAGGCAATTGACAGCCCACACCAAGGCACGGAGAGGCAGGACCAGGGTGGGTGGAGCCCCGGCACAACCCCAGGACAATTATGGCCAGGGAGGGAGGCCAGGGAGGGAGGCTAGGGAGGGAGGCCAGGGAGGGAGACGGCCCAGACCTGAGCAGGGTGTGGGCACCAGGGTGGTCAGCAGGCACGAGGTTGGTCATGTCAGTTGGGAGGAAATGTCTGGCCACAGACCCAGTGTGACTGCAGGGGCAGCTCTGGGCAGTTCTCTGAAACTGACTCTGGTGTCTGACAGTATACTGTCAACTCCCTGGACAAATATTAGCCGAGCACCTGCGGGCTGTTAGGAGCTATGCCCAGGAGGGCTCTCAGATCCCTGAGACTGGATTATTCTAGAAGATAATCCTGGTACTAGAAGATGAGAGAGGCTGCAGACAGGGGAGGCATGGGAGGAGGCCTTGGGCGGAGCCACAGGGATGTCAGGAAGCAGAACCAGCTGGGTCTGGGTGAAGAGTGGGGTGGGGGGGTGCTGTGCCAGGGTGGGGGGACTGAACATCACATGGGCCCCAGGACAGTGGTTCAGGCCCCCAGGCTCCCCAGGGCTCTTTGTCCCTGGGGTACACGCACATGTGCACTCACACTCTCTCCTTCTCTCCCTCTCTCTCTCGATATCTCTCTCTCTCTTTCTCTCTCTATTTTTCCCCTGTCTTCCTGAGCTCCTTGGGCCAGGGCATCTATAGTAGATGGGATGATGGCCCCAAAGATACGTTCACGTCCTAATCCCTAGAACATGAGACTTTTACCTTATTTGGCCAAAGATTGATTAAATTAAGGTGTTTCAAGCAGGAGATAATCCTGGGTTATCTGGGTGGGTCCTAAATGCCATCATGTGTGTCCTTATAAGAGGGAGGAGGAGGGGCTTTGAGAGAGACATGGAGGAAAGAGAGAGACACAGAGAGGAGAAAGACACAGGAGAGAGACACATGGAAGAGAGAGACATGGAGGAGAGACATTTACAGAGGAGAGAGACACATGGGGGAGAGAGACATAGAGAGGACAGAGACATAGAGAGGAGAGAGACACTTGGAGGAGAGAGACGCGGAGAGGAGCTGCGGAGAGGAGAGATGACGTGAAGACGGAGTGGAGAGAGATGCCGCCACGACCCAGGGGTGCCAACAGCAGCGGAACCTGGAGGGGGCGAGACCTCTGTTCTCACCTGGAGCCTCCAAAGGGAGCTTGGCCGGCCGACACCTTGCTTTTGGACTTCTGGCCTCCAGAAATGTGAGAGGAAACATCTCTGTTGTTTAAGCCACAGCCACAGACAAGCAGCACAGTACGGGAGCGGCCTGTGAAGAGCTGATTGACAGCTTCTCTGCCTTTCTGGGGGCAGAAGAGGGATGGGGGGTGGTGCACAATAAGCCTGGAAGGAGATGCCGGGACTCGGCCCTAGCCCTAGGCCTGACGCTGGCCAGGCCTGGAGTGGGGCCTCTCCGGGAATCAGTCAGTGGTGGCTTCAGGGGGCCCAAGGGCACAGAGGTGGCCAGTGCCAGCACCCAGTGTTCCTGCCTCCCGAGCAGGGTGCTAGCTGCATGTCCAGAGCCCTAGGAGCCGGGCAAGGCCGTGTGGCACAACATGAGGCCTTGCAGCCTTGCCAGCAGAGGCCTGCTCCGGGGCTCGCTCAGCATGGAGATGTGACGGCAGAACGGGTGTCTGATGCCCCTTGGCGCAGCCTGTCCAGGACTTTGTTCTGGCCTCTCAGCAGCCCCAGGGCCTGGGGGGTCCATCTGCTCCTTTTTTTGTAGAAACCTGAGATAGTTGGGGTGGACATGAAGATGGTGATGGTGCTGGCCATGACAGCTGTGGTTCTGATGACAGTGCCGTGGTGATGCTGTTGATGGGGGTAGCCATAGTGATGATGGTGGTGACAATGACAATGTTGGTCACACAGCCACATTCAGCGCAGCAAGGACCAGCTCCCAGACCCTGTCTACCCCTCCCACTTCCTGCTGTTGCTGCAGTGGCTGGGATGGCGCCCCTTCACTGCTGGATCTCGGGGGCTCAGGGGAAGAGTCAACACAACCAGGTGCTGGGGAGCCCAAGCCTCTGCCATTGTAAGACCCACCTCTGGGGCAAGGATGCTCCGCATGTGGACGTCGCCTCTGCCAAGTCCTCTCCCAGCCACACATTCTCCTAGCACCAGGACAGCAGAGTTGGCGCCAGATCTGAGTAGGGCAGAAGAAGGAGGTTTTTCAGGGCGTGCGGCCCTGCCCCTTCCCACGGGGCTGTGTGAAGGGGCGTGGGAGTGAAGAGACTGGGAGAAGTGCCCTCCAGCCGTGCCACGTGCAGGCCCTGACACACTGGGCCAGTGCCCCACCTGCCTGCCTCAGTGCCCTGCCATTTCATGGGAAAGTGACGTGGCACTCACAGCGATGCCTGCTTCAGGATGGTGCATGGGGCAGGGAGATCGGACACTGGCCTTGCCAGGATGAGGCCCAGAGAGCCCACAGCCTCAAAGCTCCAGGGACTCAACGGACAGAGGGGAGAGGCAGGTGCCAGGGACACCTGGGTGGACATTGTGGCAGGAGCCAGGCGAGAGCTGGTGGCCAAAGCAGGTACGCAGTGGGGATGCACTGAGGGGTGGGCACAGCCCAGGCCTGGACACAGGAGGGTTGAGTGGGGGCCGCAGGAGAGGGGGCATCGGGGACTCGGATTCAGAGTCTGGGCCCCATGCGTGTGGCAGGGGAGGAGGGGCTGGTGCTGGTGCGGGCAGAGATAATGGACTCAGCTTTGGAGCCAGCTGGGATGGCCACAATTAATCCACCAGGGAGGGAGGACGCCCGCCTCTCTGGTGCCGGCCTTGCTTCCTCTGAACGTCCCTCTAATCGGCTTAGCGATTTATGCAAATCTGGGGTGCGTGCGTCCTGGTTGGGCTGTGGAGGAATCGAATCGCCCAGGCCTGGTCCTCATCTCCTCCCAGCACCGGCGCTGAGCTCCCGCTCCTTGCTGAAATCCCAGCCAGGCCGGGGGTTTTAAATGTAATTAGGACTCAAGCCAAAGGGATTTCCATGGGGAAAGTGCATGGGGGCCTGAGGCCAGGCCACCCTGCTGCTCTGAGCAGGACACAAAGGCTGCTCTTGGGGCGAGGGGCAGAGGCTACAGCAGGGAGGGGAAAGCCCCGACCTGTGAGATGGAGCCCTGTCCCCAGGCACCCACTGAGCCCCACATGCCGAGGCCCCGACCTCCAGAACATGAACATCTGGATGCTACCGTGCCCTCCGGGCTTGGGCACTCTGTGCCCTCTGGTTCTGGGACCAGGGCCACTTGAGAACGGCATTTCCCCACCACTGTCATCACAGTGACACACTTTATTATACAGCTTGTTTAGTTGTGTGTCTTCCCAGCAAGACAGTGAGCCCCGAGGCAGGTTCCACATGCATTTTGCCCACCAGATATCTTCGCCCGGTGGGCTGCTGCAACAAAGAGACCTTAAACTGGGTGGCTTATGAACAGCATTTTATTTCTCACAGTTCTGGAGGGTGGAAGCCCAAAATCAAGGCAGTAGCAGCTCCTGTGTCTGGGAGGGCCCACCTCCTGGTCCATAGATGGCATCTTTTCCCTCTGACCCACGTGGGGGAAGGGGTTGTCTCTTCATATAAGAGCACAAATCCCATTCACAAGGGCCCACCCCATGACCTCTTCACCTCCCGAAGGCCCCACCTCCTAACACCATTACCTTGGGGTTAGGAATTCAACATGTGAATGTCGGGGGGACACAAACACTCAGACCATAGCACCAGGACATCCCTGGGCTCCGGCACAGAGTGCACGTTCAACAGAAGCTTGGGAAATGAATAAATGAATGGATAAAATCAAAATCATTATTCTTTTGGTAAAGAGGAGTGCTGTTTGGCGACAGAGGGAGTGAGCACTCTTCGAGCACGCAGAAGGCAAGACAGGCTCGGAGGGTGGGAGGCGTGGGGGGAGCTTAAGCTGCAGTGCAGGAAGACCCTCCTCACAAATGCACCCGCCCCAGCGAATGGAGCTGGTCCTGCTGTGTGTGTGCCCATACCATGGACGTTGTGTGGGTGTGTGTCTGCCTGTGCAGTGGGTGCCGTGTCTGGACATGTGATGGGGGTGTGCGTGTGATGGTTGTGTCTGGGTGTGTGATGTGTATGTGATGGGGTGTGTGTTATCTGTGTGTCTGGGTGTGTGATGTGTGTGTGTGATGTGTCTGGGTGTGTCTGTGTGTGATATGTGCATGACGGGCTATGTATGATGTGTCTGTGAGGGCGTGTCTGGGTGTGTGCTGGGAGTGTGTGTGTCTGGGTGTGTGCTAGTTGTGTGCTGGGTGTGTCTGGGTGGGTGTCTAGGTGGGTGTGTGTCTGTGGGTGTCTCTGAGTGTATGCTGAGTGTGTCTGGGTGTGTACTGGGCGTGTGTGTGTCTGGGTGTGTGCTAGGTGTGTCTGGGTGTGTGCTGGGTGTGTCTAGGTGTGTGCTGGGTGTTTTTCTGGGTGTGCCTGGGTGTGTGTGTGTCTGAGTGTATGCTGAATGTGTCTGGGTGCGTGTCTGGGTGTGTGGGTATGTGTGTTGGTGTATGCTGGGTGTGTCTGGGTGTGTGCTGGGTGTGTCTGGGTGTGTGCTGGGTGTGTCTGTGTGTGTGCTGGGTCTGAATAGGGAGGTTTGTTCTGTGTGTGCTAGTTGTGTGCTGGGTGTGTCTGGGTG
>CAUYRT010046163.1:0-36764 GCA_963574885.1 Lepilemur ruficaudatus
GCATGCCTGTAGTCCCAGCTACTCGGGAGGCTGAGGCAGAAGGATTGCTTGAGCCCAGGAGTTTGAGGTTGCTGTGAGCTAAGCTGACGCCACGGCACTCTAGCCCGGGCAACAGAGTGAGACTCTGTCTCAAAAAAAAAAAAAAATGCTCAACATTACTAATCATCAGGGAAATGAAAGTTAAAACCACAGTGAGATATCACCTTACCCCATCAGAATGGCCCTTATAAAAAAAATAAAAATACATGTTGGCATGGATGTGGTGAAAAGGGAACTTTTATAACCTGTGGGTGGGAATGTAAATTAGTACAACCTCTATGGAAAACGGTATGGAGATTCCTGAAAGAACTAAAAGTAGACCTACCATTTTATTCAGCAATACCACTACTGGGTATCTACCCAAAAGAATAGAAGTCATTATATCAAAAAGACATCCTACCTGAATGTTTATCACAGCACAATTCACAATTGCAAAGAAGTGGAATTAACCTAAGTGTCTATCAATTGATGAGTGGATAAAGAAAATGTCGTGTATGTGTATGCACACACACACACACCCCTCACCCCCAGTCCCCACACACCATGGAGTACTATACAGCCATAAAAAGGAATGATAATGTCATTTGCAGCAACTTGGATGGAACTGGAGACTATTATCCTAAGTGAAGTATCTCAGAAATGGAAAAACAAACACATTCTCACTAAGAAGTGGGAGCTAAATGATGGGTACACATGGTCATAAAGTGGTATAAAGGACACCGGAAACTAAGAAAGAGGGAGATTAGGAGAGGGGTGAGGGATAAAAACTTACTTATGAGGTACAATGTACACTATGCTGGTGACAGGTGCACTAAAAGCCCTGACTTCAGCATTAAACAATTCATCCACATAACAAGAACACTTGTACCCCCTAATATTTTGAAATAAAAATTATAAAAAATTACTTTTGGAATGAAACCAGAAATTTTAAAATATTTTAGTAAAAAAGTTTGTTGACCTCATGAATAAGTCTTCAGAATCCCAGGAATACTTGAGTTCAAGTTAAGAATGTATGTTCTTTGAAGCTCTGAGGCCAGTAGCTTTATTTTTGTATGCCATGGACACCACACTTTTTGGAATTATGGTGCTTCCTGCTCCCCACAAGCCCTGCCCCAGTATCCCTGTCTGTATCAGATGTTTTTGTGCATTTTTTTTTTCAGGAAGAGCATATGGGCTTATTTTTGGAGAGAAAGATGCTTGCACTTGAATGTAAAATGAAAGGATTCCTTACTGCAGATGATAAGACTGATTGCATTTGAAATGTTTTTATGACAAGCTGGATGTCATCAATCCTTGTAAATATGTGACTCATAATCACTGTTTTGGAGGAAAAAGTTGCACCAGCACATTTTTAGTTTTGCTTGTAATCCATAGTAATTTAGAGTGGTCAGAATCTAATTATGCCCACTTTTGATAGACATTCAAAATAGGCCCTCTTCTTAGCTCTCAAGCCTCGTGAGGCGCCCACACAGAAGTAGCTGAGATCTTGCAGCAGAATTTCAAAATATAACCCCCCTGCCCTGGTTATTTTAAGGCACCAGTCTGTCCATAGTGCACTCTTCATTCCCCAGATACCTGTTTGTGATGAACAACCATGGCGTTGAATAAAAGCATTCTAAAATGTAGAAGAGGGATTAATTCCTTGCAGAACATTTTTTAAAAGGTCTGTTCTTCTCTAATCTGTGAATTGTTGGAGAAGCCTCTCAAACTGCCCGCTGGCTATGTTTTTTGGCTGTATCATTACTTAGCCAAGCTGATTAAGACTAATTTTGGTCAAAATAAATCTGTGCTTGGGCAAACAACCAATGTGCAGAGTCTCAACTAGAGGCAATTAAATTGAGATTCATTTTATGATGGAGACTCTTAATCACTGATGTGGTTTTCAACATCATTCTGATGAACCAATGGCAAAGTAATGTTCCAGTGTGTCAGACTATCCTGGAATTTATTTCCTATGTTTTTTCTCACTTTAGAGTTTCTCTTTGATTCTGACACATCATTCTCGCTGATGATGGTTTCAGATCAGCTTGTCTGACTCATAGCTACAAAGAGGAGGTTTTCTCAGGAGCTAGTAGGATGATTATTAAAAAAAACCATACAGAGACAGATGGTAGACTTTATTTTACTGGCTCATCTGCTTTTGCAGGCAATGATTATACATTCAAAGTAAGTGGCAGCAGAAGTCAAGTCTAACTGAGGTTTTTCTCACATGTTCCCTTGTGGATAACCTAAAATACAGAATCAGGGACAGCTGAAACCCTGAGCAAGTGCAGGGAGCAGGCCCCCCGAGGACATGATCATGGTGCATCCTGAGGCTGGAGCAGAGCTGAGAGGTCATTTGCTTTGAGAGTCTAGCCTACTTAGAACCTTCTTACAACCTCATTGTCAGATGATATTTTAGTCTTTGCTTGAACACCTTGAGTGATGAGGAACTATCTATTTCCATTTGTAGACAGTTCACTGTGACACAATTCTCTCTCTCTCTCTTTTTTTTTTTGAGCTGATATTGACTTCTGAGTAGCAGCCATTCATCCATTCATTAATCCTGGGTATGTTTTTTGGAAGCAACACAGAACAAATTGATTTCCTATTGCACCTGGCAACTGGCTTGGGTGTGAGCTAGAATGTCATCTCAAGTCATCTACAAGCTAACTGTTCCCAGTTCTTTGGATCATCCCCTGTATGAAATGGGTTGGGTCCTGGCTCATAAACCCATTTAATTAGAGAAACTAGGAAGAGACAGAAATAATTTAGTTAGTTTAAACTTGCTTAACCCACCTCCACAGCACAAATTGAACATTCAATAGTAGGCTCATAAAAATAAGAAAGACTTGTTAATTTGGTTTCAGAAGATAAAGCAGGAGTAGTGGCAGCAAAGGTCATCTCTCAAAGACCATCTTTCCTGTTCTTGGCCAGGCGCAGTGGCTCACGCCTGTAATCCTAGCACTCTGGGAGGCTGAGGCAGGCGGATTGCTCAAGGTCAGGAGTTCGAAACCAGCCTGAGCAAGAGCGAGACCCCATCTCTACTAAAAATAGAAATTAATTGCCTAACTAAAAAATATATAGAAAATATTAGCCAGGCATGGTGGCGCATGCCTGTAGTCCCAGCCAGGAGGCTGAGGCAGAAGGATTGCTTGAGCCCAGGAGTTTGAGGTTGCTGTGAGCTAGGCTGACGCCACGGCACTCACTCTAGCCATGTCAACAGAGTGAGACTCTGTCTCAAAAAAAAAAAAAAAAAAAAAAAAGAAAACCATCTTTCCTGTTCTTGTCCCAGGGAGCATAGGTCCAGCCCTGTCTCCCTGTGGAATGTTGATAATGTTAAGGAGACTTAGTGACTCTACCCTGGCCCTTCAAATAAAGTTGATGCCCCCACTCATTACCCCAGGCTTGGCTTGTAAGTGCAAGAATTTCTAGTTCAGAGGTTTCTAGAACTCTAATGGAGATTTGTCCCTAGCGATAGATTTGCTTTGGAGACTCTGGAATGGCTGAATGGGCAGAACTGTTCAACTGAAGCCTTTTTTTCCCTTTCTCTCTTACACATAAGAATTTTATATTCAATATTGTTGATTGGAAAAATAAGTCCTGCAGCTAGAAGACCATTGATTAGCCAGGACTGTCTACCCTTTTCTTCCCATGGTCATCTCTGGGACATCTTTGATTTCATCTCCCTGGTTCTGAGGCCATAGATTGTGGCTCATCAGGATTCTGTTGTCCAATCATCTAATGCCCATTATCGCGTAGGAAATGCTACAACATGGGTGACTCAGGGAAGAGATAGTAGTGAGATGGTTAAAACCTGGCAGTTTTTGGGGGAGAGGCCTCAGGTGCAGAGACCTGAGATAATCATACTCCTCTCTATTTCATGCTAGCTATAATTTATTTCATTTTTTTCTCTTCATGTCTTCCACATAGGCACCAAGTCTAATGTGCTTGATATATGTCCTTAGTTATGTATGATTCCATGTAAAATGTATGGTGTTCCTTTGTACTTGTTTGCAGTTTACATAAATAGTGCTGCGTTATAGGTCTTGTCTTGTTTTGTATATGTCTCAGTATGCAGGTCTATTTCAATGCTTTTGATGCTGCACTGATTTCCACAGTAGGCAGCCCTCCATCCAGTATTTGTCTCTAGCCTGAACTCAGATCCCTGATATTGCAAAGTCTGTGATGCTGGGAGACCCATGCCTATAGATCTGTGTAAGAGTTTGGGGAATGCTCCCAGAATGGCTGCAGCAAAGATGGGCTGAACCAGTTTATACTCTCACTAGCAGGAGATGGGGTCCTCATCCTTTTACATTCTTGTTAACATTTAGTATTTTCTGTCTGCCTAATTTGTGAGGATAAATTGGTGTCAGTTTTCATATTTATAATTACTTGTGAGGTAGCAGATCTTTTAATATGCTTGTTAGCCATTTGGGCTTTTTCTTTTGTGGATATTCTATTTCACTGTGGCATTTTATGCATTTTTCTTATTGATTTGCAAAACCTAGCTGCATATTCCTGATATTAATCCTGTGACATCTCAGATATTGCCAATCCAACATATAATCACAAAAATTTCTAATATATCTGAGTTTGGTTTGCTAATATTTTAAGACTTTTGTTGTCTTCCTTTAATTGCAGGTGAGAGTGAAAATTGGGTAAGAGAGGTTCCTATCTTATTGCTTTCCTGTGGAAAATTCCACAAGGACCTATGATTCACTAATTTATCCCCATGTCCAAGTAATGTAGAGATGGGATAAATTAAGTCCTAAGTAAATTTATTTACTAGATCTCAGCTACAGCCCTCCCTTCAGAGCTAGGTGAAGCTGCTTTGAAAAACTCTTCTCTCAATCCTTTGAAAATAGACAAAGTAACCTCCAGAATTCTACACGTTCTGGGATAATTGTGTTATCAAGATCCCCTTTGTTTTGGAGATCTCCTATTCCATATCAGCATGATACCTGAATGTTCCTTTTTATTTGTTTCCTTAAGAAATTCATCTGCACCATGCTTTTGTGAGTAAATTGATTATGTAAAGTTGAGAGAGTTACGGCACGGTGTCACATCTTGAAACATCAGTGCTCTGTCATCTTGCTCACTTTTCATCATCTCTCCTGCCTTCCAACCTCCACTGCTATAAATTCTTTGTTTTGCATTATACAGAGCAATGTGGGTTTCCCTAAACTTGAGGACGCAGATCCCCCAAAATGCTTAGCAAACAAAATGTTTTCTTGTTAGACTGACACCTCTAGAGGTCAGCTGGATGGTAAATGGGTCCTGCAAAGAGAAACTACGCTTTATGTTGTAACACCAAGGCGTGGTTTTGCAATGGACACAACCTAATGAGAGGTGAGGCAGCCTTTCTTGAGGGTGTACGTGTTTTTTACCTTAGGGTAGGTGAGCCTTTTAGGAAGGTGAATGGCAAACATTTCCTGAGCAGAGTTGCCTTTTCTCTTTCTTTACCCTGGTGCTAAGGCTTTCCCCTGGTCTTATTGGTGCAGGTTGTAAAAAGAACATGGGTCTTGGAACCCCACGGGCTCTGACAATTGTTAACTGTGTGACCCTGGACAAGTTGCTTATTCACACTGAGTCTTCATTGCCTTATTGTCAAATGAGAATACTAATACTTACTTTCAAGTTTGTTTGGAGGACAGAGGTAATAAAAAAGGTCTAGCATGATTCCTGGCAAAGACTAGGTTTTCATTACATGGTGGGCCATTATTACATACTTCAGCGTGACATTGAAAAATGCTGGGAGGTGGCACAAACATCCAATACATCCTTTAGGGCGGCTACTGGGACTCTAGAGTAAAAAGTAACTGATAAATGGGATTTTTGTCAAAGTGCTGGGGAAAGTGGAGGTGAATTTTCTGAAATGTTCAACTGGATTTTCACAAGGCAGTTCACGCACCAATGAATGATCCTTGGTGATCTCAGGTCATCTTTTGATATCTGGCTTGACTTTAGGTAGTGAAAAGAAATCCTAAAAGATCTCTTTAGGGCTAAAAATGCCCACTGGAAAAATCATAAAATCCTTAGAATGCAAATGGCCCTGAATATCTGCAACAAAGAAAGACACAGTATCTTTCTAGGACTCAGGGTAAAACTGAGGAGTGTTTTTCATATCTCTGTGCCCATTAGGATTTGTGGGAACAAGAATTTTCTCCTTTGCTAACTTGAAGATTGTTTATATGTATCTGCCTTCCTCAATTGCAGTTGGTGTTACGTACAAGAAAACTAAAAGAAGATAAAGAGGATGTTATCAGTTTGTTCTGAAAGAAGAGGACTGTTTATTACAACATCATCTGACTTCATGTTTTATGTGTGTTGTTTCCAAAAATATTTGCACCAAGTGAAGTTTTATGTGGAAAACTAAAAATTTCCATTGGCTTCTACGAACTTTTCAGATAGATATTTATAAGGAAAAAAAATTTGCCTTATAATGAAAACTAACATGGTATAGTTAAATGATTATGTGTATTTAATTTTTTTCAGCTACTGCAAGAAAATGGTTGTAACCAAGTGGACATTCAGTTTACATGACGAGTTTATATTAAATTAAAATCCCCTGTAGAGGCAAATTCATGGTACAGTGAAATATAGGTTTGGTTGTTTGTTGAGCTTTGTGATTCTCTTTGGAACTTGAGAGCTCAGGTCCTTTTCCAAGATAATTGGAAGAACATGTTGGCCAAAGGAGCCCTTGTACCAGATCATTGCAGATCCTCAAAGTTCCATTTATCTCCCCAGGGCCCAGGGCCACTTGTTTCACCCCATTTGCCACCTTCTCTGCCACCTATTCTAGCTTGGCTCTGCCCAGCTGTGGAAGTGGAGACCAACTTTCCTCACTTGGGAAATTGCTTTTGCTCCTGAAGCATGAGACACCACAGGACCTGCTCTGTGGCCATGTATGCACAACCTAGAAGTGGAGGGGAGTCAACCCCATTTTCGATAATGGGAGATGAGAATCAGTAGGTGAATTCTTCCTTCCCCATTCCTCAATGAACTATATGCCAAAATGCAATAGTTCATATGGCCCCTTAGAGGATGGTCTTGCACAACTGAGTACTCAGTTGTGCTTGGTACTGAGTGTGGCCGACTGAGCAATGCACCTTTGTGTTTACTCTCTTTTCTTCCATGCTTAATTTCCTTTTGCCTCCACTCCTGCTTCCTTGGGGCTACCATGCCTAATAAGACTGTAGCTCCTGAGCTCTGTTTTTCGGGGAATCTAGGCTAAGACATGTCCCTTCTTATTTGCATATAACCTCTAGGCAATATCATTTTACGAATATAGACTTCATTTATGATTTCGTCAGTGTATGGTGTAAGTGGATTCTGTCTCTGAACAGTTGTATAATATGGTATATTTTTTATCAAGTAGCCTATGGATTCTCCTGAGCTATACACTCAAAGGGCATCAGTAACATTCTACACGTCAGTAGTTTGACTAAGTTTTGCTTTGGTTTGAGCAATGTGTCAGAACTTGTGTACATGGTCCTAATGACAATTCCACTTATTTACAAAGCTTAAGTGCCCTGCGTAGCTAACTATGGAGCCAGGATGGACTCACATGCTGAGGGTGGAGAAGCAAACCAACGCTGTTCTCTGGCTGCTTGTCACTTCAGGTTTGTGTCATGACCAGGTTTGTGCCATGACATCATCTCCAGAACCCAAATCAAGCCATTAGACATCACATTAGTTTGGGGTCAGCTTTGTCTGTGTAAAGGGATTTAGAATTGTATCGAACTGGAATATATATGTAAAAAACTCTCGAAAATAAAATGGGTAAAGGTATTTCTTGAGGGAGGGAAATGTATTCATTATGGTGGAGTTGGGAGATACATAATGTAGAAAAAAGATAAATATAAAGGCTTTGAATAGAACATGGAAGAACTCACAAAATAGTACTCTAGACTGATCCAGCCCGGAGACATACCAAGTGCTTGCTCCATCTTACCTGGACTGGCCTTTTCATGAGCCTGGGAGGATGCGATCAAACACTTCTTGTGGAAAGTGTTTATTTCATTCATGTCCTGGCCAAACCATGCTGAGCTTCCTCCATGTTACGGAGACCCTGCTGCTGTACTGAAAATGGATGTGCTTTCAGACTTAACTTTTGGTGGGACATTTCCTGCTTTTGCTTGCCCATCATTCTTCCCCACTTCTTAGAGCAGCAAGACTTAGAATTTGCTTCGAGGAATCCCCCTGCCCTAACTCTCAGCCCATAGTTTAGGTGGGGCTGATATATTCCTTTCCCCCCCATGCAGTTGCAGGATTTCAGAGGAGTAATCTAATTGCACATCTGTTCTCCTTACCATGGTGATTGGCTTGGCAGTCAGGGCACCTGACTCAATTCGGGCCAATGGGAATTAGGCCCAGAATTTTCACTGGAATTGTCGGGGACAAGAAACTCTCTTGCCACTATATTTGGAGCTATAAAGTGGATTGTGGAGCTACTTTCATGGGGGCCACCATGAAAGGCTATGTGGACATGTAATCTGCTTGAAGGAAAAGATGAAGAGAGGAGCGTCCTGCAAATACTGAGTGAGCACCTGGAACCAAGCCATGTCTGCAGCTATCATAGCCCCAGATTCCAGACATTAAAGTCAATAATGGCCTTTATGCTTAAGCCAGTGTGGGTTAGCTTTTTGTCACTTGTCACAGAAAGAATCCTAACTAACATATCTTCGGGGCAATGGGGATTGAGATATATGCTTGTAGCTGATTGTATAATTCCATTAATAATATTCTGGAACATTTTGAGATAAAAGATAAATGTAGTTATTGAGTTACAAACACTTAACTCTCTCCTCCTCTCTCCATCTCTGGGGCTCCTTCTTCCAAAGAAGTAACCGCCATCGGCATTTTACTCATTTCCCCCGTCCCCACACTTTCCTCCCAAATGTACTTGCTTATCCCAGTAGATGTTTACAAAACATGTGTCCTTACATCCCTGTTTCCCTCTTTTTGGCAGCCGCTTAGGTGAGAAGAGCAGGCAACTCTTTAGAAAATAATATTTGAAAAAAGAGACAGAAAAGTATATTTGTTATAAGCTTTTCCTTTTTTTAGAATTTAAGCTTATAAGTTTATCTATGCCCACTATATTCATAATTACGATTTAATATCTGCATACAAAAGCTATGTAAAAATCCATTTTTCCCAAATATACAAATTTTCTTTTTGGATAGTTTAAAACATTTTGATCACAGATTTCAACAGAGTTTTAGGCTGAAAAAAATATCACCATCTAGCAATATCACTTAACACTGTTTGCAAAACACAAATCTTCCGATGACCGTAAATCTTTTTCCATTCTGTAGTATTTTTCTGATTCTCAGGGCATGAAGGCATTATGGAAAATAAAGTGTTTTTTCTGAGAAGAGCATGGAGAACTAATTTGGCTTTACGGTCAAATTAGAAATGCCAAGTTAATAAGGGAGAACCAAAAAAAAAAAAAAAAAAAAAGGAAAGGAAAGAAGAAGTGGCATAATGTTGCGTCAGCTCATTCATTCATGCCCTGATAATTCTACATCAACAATACGTGTGTAAAGTGTCTTCTTTTGTCTTACATTGTGCTCCATAATTTACATGAGTATTATCTGCATCCTGAGGAGGACAGATTTATATTTGATTGTCTTGTGCATAAGGTGGGTCAGTTTTAACTGTGCAACAGAAAGCCACAAATAGCATCTTACCTGCACAATATTGCTCTTGAAGGCGGCATTAATTAATGTGGAAACACACTAGAAATGCACACTTTTTGCATTTGCAAACATTTATACAGCACAGTAAAAATTCTGTGATAAGGCCAAACCTTTTTTCCCCTTAGTCTGTTGTGTGTGTGTTTAATGTATTTTTTTTTTTTTTTAAAGATTAAAGTAAAATGTCTCAATTGTAAAAAATACACACCGGGCAAATCCTTACCTGGATAATAAATATCTACATCACAGTACAATAAAATTTCTTCTCTATAAAATTTAAATATGGATTATAGTCTATCACTATCAAAAGAAACACTATGCTAATATTTCCATATTATTAAAATAACAGGAAAAATTACGAGCTTATTTTAGAACCTGATGCAATGGCCGTTGGAAAGGGCAAAGAGATTCAAATGTCTGTCACCACTCTCCTTTCGAAGAGGAACTGTGGCTTGGTTGTTCACTTCAGTTCAGTTCATGAAAAAGGTTTAGCCTTACAAATGCTGGCTACATTTCAAAAACCATAAGACCGATTTCATAATTTATGACTCATGCAGCAAAAGGTCAATATGACACGAACAGGTTAGAGTTCTGTAGAATAAAAAGGTATCACTGACAATGACATGCTTTGAGGGTGCTCAGCGGTTCCTTGGAGGCTGAGTCTGGGGGTGCGTAGTGTCGAGGAGGGGCCAAGGCTTGTACCCCTGTTCGCAGAGGGGCAACGAGAATGACGTTGCTGGTGCAGTACCGGGGCCTGGCAGTCCACCCGGTGACCGCACTGTGGACTGAAGAGGTGTCACTCGGGGCACGAGGGAGGGGGCTTCGCTGGGCTGAGGCATCAACACGTCAAGCGCGTCATTGAGGACTGAGGCTCATTTGACTAGAAAAAGCTCTGAGGCGGCACGTGGTGTTTTGAGCAGAATCATAAAGAAGGAAAGGTCTTACTTTTTTCACTATTTCTGGAAATACTGCACATCTAAATCGAAGAGCAAAGTACACTTGAGGGTCACAAACACACATGCACGCGCGCACACACACTCACACACACGCACATACACCACTCATCTCTAAAAGTGAAATGATTTATAAATAAGAATCCCAGCATAACGGGTGTGTTCTCCTGTACTGGGATGTCTCCCCACGGTGTGGGGCAGGTGTAAAGGGTGTTCCCATCAGGTCCATACTTGATCTGAAAGTTGGGACAATTCATGAAAAATGTTTTAAAAAAATCCAGAGCAAATGCCTCACGATTGAGTTTTATGAGATGGAGTCTTGAGATGCACTAAGTACCTCTGTCAGTTTCAGAAGGAATGAGTTTAGTCGCTTTGATTACCGGCTCAAAGGCTCACGAACCTTTGAGTTCTATGGCTTTTCCTTTCAGTCTGAAGTACTCTAAGGCTTGTCCTACTTAGCATAAAGTATTCAGCCTTCAACAAGATTTCTAGACCACTGGTTTGCCTGCTTAAGGCAATCCCTCAAGGAGCCAAAGATCAAACTTTCCTTTCCTTGGGGCTGGCTGGATTACTGCAGGTATGCTATACTGTTTGGCGAATTCCCAATTGTGATTAACTCCCAAAGCATTCTGATTTTGCTTGAGATCAGGCTCTCTACTTACATTTGAATCTGGGTGTCTGATATACGAAGGAATATCAGTATATATCAAACACAACGAGGAAACTTCCTCCAGAAGGACTGATGCCCCAGGGGTCTATGAACCTGTCCGGTACCCGCCTGCTTGCCTTCCTCTCATGGCCTTTGGAAGAAAACTTGCCCCAGAGAACAAAGCTGCTCAGAGTTCCCCTGGAGCGCAGAGGTGGCTAAGTGTTTCTCTTTCAAAGAGTAGTTCTCCAAGGAGAGCCAAACAGAGGGACTGAGATGTTAACAAAGCAAGCCTAGAGAAAACAGAACCAAAAAACCCCCCACAAAGACCTGTCTGTAGATAAAGTCAGAACAGGTAATCTGCTCATGAACTTCATGCTTATAATTTTAATCTCTTCACCTACTTCCTTTCTCTGATTAACAAATTCCATAGCCAATGTTCATGTTTCCTTTTTCCCAGAAGCTAGTAAAATTGCTTTAGCATATTGAACATATAATTCTCTCCTCCCCTGATTATTTCCAATCATACTTGAGATTTTTGACGCTGTTCCTCTTCTTTTTCCAAGGCCTCCAAATAGTTGACTAGTATTATGCCAAATTCTTATTTCGAGTTGGTATCAAATACATACTTCTTAACTGTGAAGTGGGCTATACTTTTTGTCCAATAAACCTAGAATTTTGAATGTGAAAGAAACCATCCAAAAAATCAGATTTCTCCATCTGAAATTCATATAATATTAGGGTGGGGAGTATTTCAGAGATCATAACTTATTCACTAGGTGAGAAAACCAAGCCCTAAGGTCACAAATCTACCAGCTGGCAGAGCACGAACTGAGACTCAGACCCTCTGGCTTCTGGGCCAGTTCTGCTCCACCAAACCTACAAAACATTAGTCCACTTGGTTTTCACAGTGACTTTCATTCCTTTGCTTTTAGGTAAATCTTGCTGATATGGCTTATTTTCCCCTATATTTCCAGGATAAGGCAGTAAAAGGCAGGCAAAGGAATAGTTTATATCTACTATGCCAGTGAAGAATGAGATACATTCAATCACCTGGGTACATTCTTGGCCCAATTTCTGATGTTGAAGTGATGAGGTGTCACTCTTCGTTTTCGGGGCACAAGCTACTCCAGTGCAGGTCACTGGGGAGGTGGGTTGGGTGGGGAAGGAAAGTGAGTGTCTGCGTGTATGGTCTGCAGGTGTTTTCTGTTGAGTTTCTGTCAGGGGAATGCTGTAAAAGGGGCGAAGATCAGTGGCAGGGCTAGTCTTTGTTTAGAGATAGTCAAGCTATTTAGTGCCTCAAACTTGGAGGGAAAAAGGGGACTGTGAGACATTTGTGAGTAAAGCAAAGAGCTTCAAGCTCTAAGACCAGAAGGAAGCATCCTCAAGCTTCCTGAAGGGGCTCTCAGAACACTGCATTTCCTTCAACTTAGAATGTAGCCACACTCATCTCTCCTCAGAATTCCTCCAGAACAAGACTCACATTTCAGCTTGTTATCTCTTCTTGATTAGAAGATTTAATCCGTAGGGAAATCCGTTGTCAATGCAGCAAAATGCAACCAGGACGAAAAAACTTTAGGAGCTTGGGAGATGACAGAGCACATGCCATTGAAAAGGGATGACTGCTTATAAATAGGTTTGATTTCTGTGGAAATGTTCTTTGAGCCTAAACTGTAAAGAAGGCTTCCTACTGGGAGGTAATACTATGTGAATTTTTGGAAACTGTGGAGTCACTGACATTGGTGAAGATCTCTAATTTCTTTGGGCTCACCGAAGACAATTATTTTCCTTTTTGGCCTCAGTCAGTCAAATAGCTGCACATCCTTGAGTCATATGCCCTTGTATAACTTGAACTAAATCATAAGGTTGTAAAATTGATACTGAAAGGACAGCCGATTTTTTTAGGCCACAAATATTCCTATACACTCCAAGTTACGATGCTAGGAGAGAATAAAGAGTGCTGGAAAATGAGAATTTGTTTGAGTCCTTCCCTAAAATGTTGACAGCCACGTCTAACCAAAGGTGGTCTGTGCACTGCTAACTTAAGCCCTGGAAAAAATCAGGATTGGATCAGGATGACCGTGTCGTCTTGGTTTCGAGCCTTCTTTGTTCTTCTGCGGTGCCATTTTGCTTGCTCGAGTCTCCGACCAGGGACAGGCGGGAGCTGGTGATGGCTTGGTGCTGGTGAGTTAATGAGCGTCCCCTACCCCACCTCCACAGCTGTAAAACCTTCAAAGCATTCACATCGAAGGACTGGAGAACGAGATGCAATAGCTACAACGACTCGCATTCAAGGGGCAGTTTCATCTGTGTGTACGCCAAGGACAACCTCCCTTTGCCCCCAGACAATGCCTCCCAACACAAAGAAACAAAGACACAGACAAAAAGGAGCGAGGCAATGGAATGAAATGACACCCAGTAGTGCTGTAGGAATTATGAGAATGAAGCCAGTCAGTCTAATCCTCAAACACTTCCAAGAACAAAGGGGGGAAGAGTTCCGTGGGGCATTCCACCTTCATGTGCAGGAAGCGGCTGGCATGGCAGGCTCCGATCATCCGTAGGTCTGTCACCTTCATCAGGAGTTTTGGCCAAAAGTGTGTCACATGGTGTTTTCGGTAATTGATATAGTGTTCAAAGGCCAGCAGGAAACTATCTTGGTATTTTTCTATTCTCTCCACGCAGGCGAGCCCTGGGCGATCTGAGGGGAAGGAAGAAGATGGATATTACTTCACAGGTGGAAAGGGGCAGGCTTGCCTTCAAGGCCTTTGGGAGGAGGCGGGCAGATGTGGGAGTTTTCCCTCTTGGTTATGAGCATGGGTGCAACATGAACTCTGGGGCACCAGGGACCAAGAGACCAGGGCAGTGACATCATTTCTATGAAGGGTGTCAGTGCTTTGTTCAGATAAATATCTCTGGTTTAGACAAATCACCTCCTTGGGTGTGAAAGGTGATGCCTCCCTCCTGGGGTACAGAAGGAGAAGCCTAACATAGCTGAAATATTCTGCACAAAGAGGGGAACAGTTTTGAGCTTCCACTGGCTGCCTGAGAGAGAGGGGAGGACAAGCATGGAAGGGGAGACGTGTGAAGGGGCAGGGGACATCACAGGAGGCCTGGAGGCCAAAGGAGGAATTTTGGACTATAGGAAATTCTCTTGCAGACAAAGAAGCACCATGCCCAATTTTAAGTTGTTTGCCTAACTGCAGTGCACCACCCTTTCCCTTCACTTACACCTTTAGTAAAATTGCTACTGCCTTGTGTTGGTGGCAATTTGGGAAATTAAAATGAAAAGGAAAGAGGAGGTAATCCATGCCAGAATCACCCTGTGCAGAGAAGAGAACAGCCACAGTGAGGGCTGGGGTGAGAAGAGACCATGACCCTGGAAAGCCCTGGAAACCTTCCCAAGTCCTGGGCAAACCACTGGGCTTCCCGTGGCATTTGGGAGGGGCTCCTGTCGGTTTCTAACAGATCAGAAATAAAGGAATGAGGCTGGATGACTGGGGAAAAGCCAGGCTGCAGACATTTGGGTGACAAAAATAATCTATAAACCTGGATGAGGCCCTCAAATAGCTCTAGGGTGCCCATCATCCCCTCTGTTTGGCTCCCTTCAGTTTGTTCTCTGTGGCTGTGAGCAGATGAATTCACGTATCAAGAGTCCAGTTATTGAAGTGTCTATATCAGCAGGAATCTAAATGGTGTTCTGCTTCCTCTGCAGGGAAGGGTCATGGCTAATGTCCCAATCCACCCTTCTGAGTCTGAGCCTGAACAAAAACTATACGGGCTTTTGGAATCCCCTAGTTGGCTTGAATGGCAATTTGTGCCTTTTTTATTTTGTGTTTTCGTTAATATTTGATGCCGCTGCTCTGTGGATCTTCTCACTGCTTCTCTCCCTCTCTCTCTCTCTCTTTTATCTTCTCTCTTTCTTCAAGTGTGCAAGAAGGTTCTCCACAGCATCCTTTAACTTTTGAGCTAAATAGAAAATCAACATAATAGTCCTTTGGATGTATTCCTTCAAAGGGAAAAAATGACCTGGGTTTTGTGGCATCAAAACTCCGTTGTTTGATGAGACATAAAGATAAGGTAGTCATATAAATGATAGAGAGAGAATGAACTGACATTTTGATGATGCTCAAATTGTACCAAACAGGTTTATAAAGAGAGAAATATTTTAAAGACCAAAGACTGATTTTAACTCCTCAAGACAAAAGTTCTCAACGAAATGTCTTTCAGTTCATTTCCATTTTTGCTCTCTGCTTATCATCACAGGACCAAGGAACTCAGTAGTAGCTCTTGGAAAAGGTTTTGAAGAAAATATCTAAGATATTATGCAACAGAAATGTCACATAAAACGACGTGGGGCTTAGAAGACAAGGCTGCTAAGGAGGAGAAACTGGAGCCTTGGGGCTCCGATAGGCAGCTGTCATTTGCCAGATGTGCTATGTCTTGTACTATTTTGGCAGTATTAATGAAAAGGGCCCATATCAGTAGGGTGGATAAGATTTTAAAAAGTTATTAAGTCATCCTGTGGCTGTCAGGCAATGTCAGCCTCATACAATGAGAGAATTGGGAAGAATCAGTTAGTTGGGTGTTTGATAGCGTTGGGCATTACATTCGCCATTTTTGCCATCTCCACCTACTCTTTTTATCTATCTTAGATTATTTACTTAATAATCTGTTAAATTGACTCACTACAGAGCAAATATATTATTCAGTGAGAAAAATTCATTTGTTATAGATAGGAGATAACCACAAAAACGGATGCATGGCATAAACCTTCATTACATTTTAGCTGACAGTTCTTGCTGGAAAGGTTATGCCTAAGATCCCCTCTCTCTTTGTTGAAAGGAAGGTTGGCAAGTGTTAGGTGTCGAAGACAGACTAGCACTTTGTTGCATTTCTCTCTTTGCCTTCTTTAGAAGGAGATATAACCAGGGAGAAAATTGTAAAAGAAATTGCTTACTCACTATGTGATTCAACGTTATTTAAAACTGTCTTTGTACCACTAAAATCTCAGCTAAAAAAACTACCTTGAGTCCCAGTTATGTAGTTCCATTTCTTTATTTTAAAGGTCACTGAAGCCCAGAGAGGCTGGGGGGAGGGGTCACCCAAAGTCATACAGGGAGTCCTTAGATAAGCTATAGGGTTTATTTTTTCGAGAATAATTCTCCTGAAGGACTGAAGGCCCTGGTTTCTTGCTGGCTGTCACTGGAGACCACCCCCAGCTCCAGAGGCCATCTGCAGTTCCCTGTCACATCAACTTTCCTAACACAGCCACTTACCCCAGGAAACTGGCATGGAGAATCTCTAGAGTAAATCTGCTAGCAAAGGGGAATCTCAGATTATGTAAAACAGTCACATGGGGCTGACATTGAATTTGCCATAGTCTCTAGGTTAGAAGCAAGTCACAGCTTCTGCTTACACTGAAAGGGAGGGGATTATCTGGGTGGGAACACCAGAAGGTGGGAGTATGGGGGGCCACTTTGGAGTCTGTCTACTATAGTGTACGAGAGGGTTCATGATGCTATTCTATCTGCTTATATTTGAAATTCTCCATAATATAAAGAATTATTTCTTTTTAAAAAGCCTACCATGTCTAAATTTCCTGTAGCAAATAATTTCTGGATCAGCTTACAAAAAGAATTGTACTGAGTTAACTAGGAGGCATCAACTCTCTACAGAGGATTCTCAATGTACTTGATATTTTACCCACATATTCAGCCATTTATCCAATAAACATTTCTTGAATTCTACTACACACCTAGCCTAGGTGCTATGTGTACAATGAGACACATCTATGTCCTCAAAAAATAAACAGTCCACAGGGAGATATGGACAAGGTAAGTAGGTAGTTACAGAGCAAAGTGACAAGTGCTATAGCATAGCTAAACTCAGGGTGCTCTGAAAAGGCAGAAGGTAACTCTGAAACCACCTTCTATTTAAAGATTAGCTTCCCTGAAAGTGTGATGTGTTTTGAATTTCCTGTTTATTATGACATGATTCCTGAAGAAAAAAAGCATCAGTAGTATTATTTACCCTTCACCAATGGGAGTCAGAAGTTTTTGATAAGGAGCCATGGTGGATTAAAGATGACTGCTGATTCTTTACTGTTCCTCCCACCTAGGCGTGGACTGTTGAATCTGGGCTGGTGCTCAGACTTGATTGGACCAATCCAGTGTGGCTGAAGTGATGCTGTGTGACTTAACACTGGGCCTTAAAGGATCTGCAATTTCTGCCTTCATGTGCTTAGAACTCTCCCTTACAACTCAACAACCAAGTAAGAAGTCTAACTACCCTACAAGAGGAAAGGGTGCATGGAGAAAGATCTGAATTTGTGTTTGATGTCTCAGCCCCAATTCCAGCCATCTCAGATGTTTTAAGCCACTAAGTTTTGGGTTGGTGTGCTATATAGCAATAGATAACTGAAACTTAGGTTGTAGCTGAGCCATGAACAAATTCTAGTTCTCACACATGGTTTCCATGCACAGAATTTAGCACAGAACGGTGTGGTCACCCATATCCATGTCTTGCATACTCCAAACCAGAAGGAGGCAGGCTGGCCAAAGACTACAGAGCAGGCTGGGTAATATTCACTAAAGGTGGATCATTTTATAGAGTCTTTAAGATGTCTCCTTTGGTTTCTTCGTACTACTCTTGGAGGCTGCAAAAAGCATCAGACACCTGACACTTCCCTTTAGTCCCCAGTCCATTGAAAAACGCCCAATTTCTTGCTGAACTATGTTTCTGAAGCCAAAGGGGGATTAAAAACTCATCAAGTGGTAGGAATTAACATGGGACAAGCAAAAGCTCTTTGGATGCCCAGTAATGAGTCTGGGCATACTCACCTGATGACATCAGCAGGACGGCCTGAAGGAGGGCTACTTCAGTGTCATCCAGGTTGAAAGAAGACAGAGACATGCCCAGGTCAAAGATGGCGTCAGACACTACCCCAAGACCCCCATTCTTCAGCTGGCCCCGTGTCACTGCCATTTCCCCATTCAAGGTTAAAGTCTCACTTTCTGGGTCATAGCGCACAGCAGCGCGAAGGGACATGATCTCCATGCAGCAGCCTTTGAGGAGGATTATCTGGTCTTCACATGGCAGCTGAAAAGAACCAGCCCAATCAGCAAAGAACAAGTGGACAAATGCCTGTCAGGAACAACATGCAGTATCTTAAAAGCAACAGGAATAACCTTCTGGGATCAACATTAGTCCTGCATTTTTTTGAGCCCGTGGTTTTTCCTTCCCTGTTTGGCTGTAGGCTTTCAATAACCATTTTTCATACCCCAGGTTGGTTGTAATCTTCACCAACTTTAATCTTAGTAGTCTGCATTTCTTTATGACAGATATAGATCTTCAACTGGTAGTGCAGTCATGTGTGAAAATGTGATAATAAGCCCTTAGTTTGGGGACATTTTGGGGGTATCATAACTCCAACTGATAACTGCTTGAGAGCAGGGTTTATGTTCAACTCGCTAATTTTTTTTTTTGTTTTATAGCTCCAATAGGTAATAGCTGACTCCACTGTTGAGCTGGCAAGTTGGCTTCTCTTTGTTTTCTGAAGAAAGTTTGCTCTTTGAGCCTCTTAAAAGGCACAGAACTGGAAAGTTGCTGACAGGTGCATGTTACCCATGAGGCCCAGAGCTATACAAGCTTTGCCTGAGGACAGCCAGTTAGTTAAGGGCAGAGGGAAGAACAGAATTCAGACCTGCTGGCTCCTAAGATTATGTTCTCAATATCTCAGACACCAGAATTACTCAACACACTGGATCTTTCTGCCAGTGTTGCAATCTCCTTTTAAGCTCATTTGGTTACCCTGTTAATTAGGATTTGTGATAATGTGATAGCATTAATAATAAACTTTTTAAAAAAACTTCACTAATAGGCAAAATAATAAATAAACCAGAATTTAATTTTCTGGAGGGCGAGAATATCTAACTAAATGCCATTATCAAAATAATTTGACAGGCTATCAGTTAATAGGCATTTTTGATAAATTGGGCATCATGCCAAGATTTACGTGCATCACCTGATTTAATCTTCATAGCAGTAGAGTGAAGCAAATATTCTGATTACAATTTTACTTACAGATGTGGGAGCCCAGACACTGAGATGGAAACATGCTGGTGGCGGGGAGGGGTAAGGTCGAGGGGGGGAGGCTGTCACACGAATGTTTTGTGGGTGAGGCTAGGATTTGAAGCTAGAATCCAATGCCAAGAAAGGAAGAGAACATATTTTTTTGAAGTACCATGGATATGACTAAGTTCCCATAAAGAATGAATATGTAAATTACACATAATCTCTATCTCTTGATTAAAGCAGTTACAAATTCCTTTTGGGAAATGCTCTCGACAATACTCGACTGGTCCAATTTAGGTTATTATATAAAAGTGAAAGTAATACTACTGAATTACATTTAAAATACTGGGTATTTTATAATTTTTCACTAGCTCAGCCAAGTCACTTTTCCATCTAATTTCAAATTGCTTAGCTTTTTCTACAGAATAAAAGTCATTGCATACTTGGTTCTGAAATCCACACATATAAATTCTCCCTTTCCACCCACCTTTTTGAAAAAGTACTATGATTTGCTTCCGTTTAGATTCAGATTTGTGCTCCTCAGTTATATCCTTGGATTCTTGGCCTAAGAACGTGTAGGAAATAGGAAACTCAAGTGTGGATGGATCCTCTACAGGTGAGATGGGAAATTGGCTGGAGAGGGAGAGGCCGTCTCTGAAGCCTAGGGTTGTTGACCTACATTTCAACCCCATCAGGATCTCCTAGAGGCTTGTTTAACACAGATTGCTGGCCCCAGCCTCTGAATTTTGAATTTCTCCCAAGTTTCCAGGTAGTCCTCATGTTGCTGCTTCCTGGACTCCACTCCTGAGAATGACTGGCCTAGAAATTTCTAATCAGATCAAACCATTTTTTTTTTATTCTGTCACTGTGCAAACTTCTGGGCAATACCTACCTTTGAAGCCAAGTCTGATTATAGGTGAAGTAGAAATTTTCTTTTAACAACCTACTAACTGTTGATGATTAGTTCAACTTTAAGTAAAAGCTGAATAAGTATTTGCAAAGGATCTCCAATGGCTTAAAAACTGGGCCAGATACTTTTTCCTTTAAGAGAGGTTTGTAGGTTCCTGGTGAGATTTGTTTCAACACGTGGGTAAATAATCACTTGTGCACTTGCCAAAATGCTTTCAACCGTGAGAGGCCCCAACAAGGGCCTGACAGAGACCAGGGATACTCCCACAGTTTCTTCCTGTCTCTTTAGAAGAACGTCACTCAGGTTGATTGGCAAAGACGACAGGGCCTTGCACTCTACGAGTGGTTCTTGCGTGTTGTTTTGGCAGCTCTGCCAGCAATAATTTTAGATCTCATGAAGCCCCTGGTGTCACTCCAACCTTGTTTGGTGGGCTGGCATGGATCTTTGCAGAACAAGTGCCAAGAAGACAATTTGAACAGAAGATGTATCAAACTGCCTCTGGCAAGAGACCCTTAGCTCTCAAGACCACCTGAAATCTCCAACCCACTCCCTTGGTAGCTCAGGGGCCTACACAGTTCATTACCCTCTTTTGGGTTTCAAAGAGAGTATAAAAGGCTAAAAGGTCCCCGGGAGGCCACAAACACTGGAAACATATGCATCTCTGCCCTCCCCCTTTGTAATTTGGAGACCACAAAATATCAGGGTTGAAAGAGAGATGGAATCATGACAATGAAGCAGGCTTAAACTTTTAAGGAAAACTTGAATAGATAAGCTGGCCACAGCCCAAGCTTGAAAAGTTCCATGTGGACCCCTCACCCTTGCCGTGGACATAAGTGCACAGTGTGTTTTTTCCTGGTGGTGGGTAGTAGAAATGGCTTCTTATTTTCTTTCTTTGATGGAAATATCTCTTCAGTGGTTGGCTTACATGAGCTTTACATTAAAAAAAAAAGAAACATCTCTGGTGAGCATTCGAAGGGAACTGTGAGACTGGCAGGCTGGCTCGAGTTGTAGGAGTAGCAAACTCACTAGAGTTCCTCTTCAGACCCAAGGACTGGGGGCTGAGGGACACAGCCGGGGAGAGAGAGGACCAAGAAACATTCAGGAAGACAAAACCAACCCCACGAACAAAAAATAATGATGACTAGAGTTGGCAAGAGTGAGGGGAAATAAGTGGCCTTGGGACAGATTTGAGAGTGCACGCATTTTCTCTCTCAAGGACAATTTGGCAACACGTACCAAAAACCTGTATAACCTGGCCCTTAAATTCCATGCCTGGGCTTTACCATGAGGACACAGTGATGTGAGCAAGGCATGGTCACCGGAACATTCACTGCAGCATATTTTTATTAATGAAAAATTAGAAATGTACTACAGATCCAGTAAAAACAGATAACCTAGATTATGGTAGATTTATCCCTTGAAATACTATGTGGTCATTAAAATCTTTTTGCGAAAGAATATATAAATGATATTTCATGTAGTCCTACAGTTGAGGGTAAAAAGGTACAGCAACGGGTGCTGGTGATGTTCTTTATCTTGTTGCTGATCATGTGGGTGGGTGTGTAAAAATTTATTGAGCTTCACCCTTACGTGTACTTTAATAAAAAGTTTTAAAAAGTAGTTTCATAAATAGAAAGTACATTCTGGTATAAATTATATTAATATATATCTCATAGTTCATATATATCTATGTGTGTATGTGTTTGTAGCTGGTATAAATTATATTAACATGTATTTAATATTTCATATATGTGTGTGTATACACACAAATATTTGAAAAAAAGACTAAAATAGGCTCCAAAATGTTAGCAACATTATCTTGTGGTGTTGCCATGAATCATTACATTTATTATGCCATATAAATCTTCAATGAGTATGTATCATTTTTGTAATAGCCTCCAAAATGTTAATAAATGTTAATTTTTATAAAAGATGTCCAAGGCACGGGAAACTCCACACCAAAACCAGAATTCCTTTCCAAGACTTACTGACTTCTTTAGAGATGGAATATTAGTCTTGCCCATGGCAAGGCTGTGGGTACTATAGACTGGTACTACAGAATAAATGTTTGTGTCCACCCAAATTCATATGTTGCAACCTAATCCCCAATGTGATTAGGAGGTGCATTGGAGGTGGGGCCTCTGGGAGGTGATGAGGTCATAAGGGTGGGGCTTTCATGAATGGGATTTGTGCCCTTATAAAAGAGACCCCAGAGAACTCCTTTGTTCCACCCACCGTGCGAGGACGCAGTGAGAAGACAGCTGTCTACATACCAGGAAGCAGGCCCTTACCAGACACCTAATCTGCCAGAGCCTTGAATTTGGAATTTTCAGACTCCAGAACCATAGGAAATAAATTTCTGTTGTTTTTGAGCCATCCAGTCTATGGTATCGTGTTATCGCAGTCTAAGACACCTGGCTCCCACCACAGTAAAGCCAGGGCTACAAGAGAGGCAATGCACTCTCCTGGTGAGGTCTGGGAGCCAGGTACCTGTGTCCTGAAGCCCACTGCCCTGTCCTCCTGGGTATGGCTTCCATGGAGGCTCAGAAATTGGCAATGAAAAGTGTCCTCATTAATGTCTGAGGTCTGTCTGAGTCAAGCTGGGCTTCTGTTATTGCAAACTCAGAGACACAAGTGAGCTGGGAGCGAAGGCAGCAGGGAGTCATTCCAGGTCACAAAACTCAGCTTCTTCCCAGGTGAGACTAGAATCACTTAACACTCAGGCAACATACAGTAAGAGGCTCACAGTGATAGTGGCCCTCTCTATTTGGTATCTTTTTGGGTCCCCTTGAGGGTGTAAAAAGTAATAGATTGGCACCTGATAAATCTTTCCAAAGGGAAAAGTTCTCAAGAAAACATAACACCACTTGATTAAAAAAAGGAAGGTTAGAGGCAGGATGGAAATGTAATAGATGAAATAATGGCAGCATTAGCAGCTAAAATCTATGGAATACTTATGACCCAGACACTGTCCAAGTACCTTACCTATGTTATCCCATTTAAACCTCCCAATAGCTCTAAGAGGTAGATGCTATTGTGATTCCCACTGTAAAGATGAGGTAACTGAGTTATGAAGACATTAAATAATTTGTTTAAGATTCTTGCCAGACATGGACTGCAGAACCTGTGCCCTCGACCACCATGTGATAGGTGAGGGAGAAAATGTCCCAAAGGGAAAGTCAATGAGCTCTGGTGGGACAGCTCTGAAAATGGGGCAAGAAAGAGTGAGTTTACAAGAAAAGTGGGACGATTTAAGGAGATATTAAGAGCCTTGCTTTGTGACAGCCATTTAACTTATTCTTGAGGATTAGGTAGTGACCACACAGCCATCTTGCTGGGATATGTAGCAGGAAAGATTTAGCCCTAGGTTCAAACCGTGGTACCACATTTGGAGAGGGTAACTGAATCTCTTTAATCTTAATTGTCTCCATCTGTAAAATGGGGTTATTAAAAGCTACCCCAAAGAGCTGTTATAGGGATTGGGTTTAATGTGGGCAAACTCGAGGATGGTAACTAGGACATCAAAGGTGTGGAATAAATGGAAGCTATTGTTCCATCATTATTTCCCAATGCCTGGAGTCAGAAGGGTGGATGGGATCTTCATGGACCTCATGTGGACAAGCTAATGCATGATGACTGAATAGAGAAGGTGGGAAATACAAATGAAATACAGTGCATTTTCATTTTGTACTGACATTGCTTTCAATTGCTTTCATATGACTAAGTCCCTACTAATTAATATTAAATTATAAATAATACCCAGTATTCCCAGAAGTTGACAGAACTCTAATGAAAAATAATGCAGAAGGAAAAACAATTTCCTCACCTCACAAAACATAGGCAACTTTTTGGCAAAATCCACCACTCTGGTAATTGCTGGTGTGATGATTTTTGTAAAATGGCTGAAGGCTTCCAAGTCGACCTTTCCACCTTCTGGGGCATTTACTATCGGTGCTTGTCCAATGTCTTCTGGCTAAAGAGGAGAAACAAGAAAGATTTTAATGAAGAAATGGAAGAGAGCTTTATTTATCATAGTTCTCACGTGGCAGGAAATCTCTCCTGAACTGGCATCCTGTACAGTCTTCAGTTCTCACATCATTTATTAACAAACTGTAGTTTATACATCATTTATTTCTTTGAGCAAAGATATATGTCTTGACCATTGCTTTAATAGGCCCCCAGTGATAATGTTCATGAGAATGTTGCTGGAGAGAGAGAGAGAGAGAGACAGAGAGAGAGAGAGAGAGAGAGAGAGAGAGTGAATGAGGAATATTTGGGTTCTGCTTCTCAACACACAGAATATACTTAGGCCAGGTGACATGAATTCCAGGGCCTCTGGGGTGGCATTTTCAGAGCACTGCATATTCTGGCATGTGTCTGTATGTGGGAGGTGGGCACAGCATGGGCAGTGATGGAGGAGGGCGATGGGTGGGCCCTTGCAAGCAGTGCCCTGTGGATCCAGTCTTGCTTTGAAGTTCCTCTCTGCTCTACAAACTCCAGTCTGACGGCTGAGGGGGCAGATCTCTAGACTGCCTATAGGAAACTTGGCAAATCTTAGGACAGAGTGGTGAATTCAGCATCCCCAGGGCACTTCTCTGCCATTTACTTGTTCAAGGACAATCCATGGCTTTGCTGCTCAAAGCCTGGGGCAGGAGCATGGGTATCCCTGGAGACTTATTAGAAATGCAGACTCTCAGGGCCCTCCCCAGACCTGATGGGGAGAATCAGCATTTCAGCAAGACCCCAGGTGACTTGTGCACACATTAGGCTTCCCGATGTCCACGGGAGTCTCTCTCAATGCTGTCACCTGCTGTCACCCAGTGCTTCCTTCAGGAACAGTCCTCTCCACTGCCCCTTCTCATCTTTGTGATAATATTACCCACCATTTATTTGTGGCCTAGGAGTGAGCCAGCCCCTTCACACACCGCCCTGCCTCAGGAAGGCCTCACTCAAGCCCCGGTGTGCAGGTGAGCAAACCAGGGCTCAGGACGGTTAAGAGTGAGCCGCCGAGGCCAGGCCTGACTCCCCACAGCTGTGTGCCCAGGAGCTCCGTATCTCCCCAAAAGGCTTTTACTTCCTGTACACTTTTTGACATTGGGGAACAGAATTTCTACCTTCTTAACACTCCCCTTGCCAGCCTCTCCTGCTGTCTTCCAGGAAAATGTGAACGTGCCCAAGGAGGTCACAGAGACCCATGCATTGCCTGCTGGTGGCCACCTTAGCCTGGACTCACAGTGAGTGGACAGGAATGAGGTCAGTTCTCCTTTTGGCACCAGGAGTTGGGGGAGTGTGGGTAGGAGACAGGGGAGGGCGGGCAGGAGGGATGGAAACAAGGAACTGACACTCTGAGAGAGTCGAGGGAGGCTCAACGCCTCACTACAGAGCAGTGAGGACACTGCTCATGGGGGGATGTTGGTGTGACACAGTGGTTCCCCAACTGCACTGTGCATCAGAGTCACTCGATTGCCGGGTCCCACGCCCTGTGTTTCTGATTCAGTAGGTCAGTGGTGGAGCCCAAGGATCTGGATTTCCAACAAGTTCCCAGGGCATGCCGATGCCACTGGTCTGGGGCCATACTTTGAGTACCACTGCGCTGGCAGTAACCAAATGTGGCTCCGTAAGCCAGTTACCATGTTTCTTCCCATACACCCGAAATCTAGTTTTTAGCAGGAAGAAAAGCAAAAGATGATTCTTTTACTCTCTTGTTGCCAGGGTGCCGGGGTCATGGTTATAGGCCCAGGGGAAGATTTTAAAAACATATTACATAACAAACGCTGGCAACATTTGCCTTTTTTGGATTACCCAGCAATTTCTTCTGTTTATTTTTTACTTTATTTTTTTTAGTGTTTGTTTTGGTGGCAGTGAGTGGATGAAACCTGGTTTCTGTTGTGTTTTCATAATGAATGATGATGTTTTGGAGCAACCGTTGGCATAGCAGGCCCACAGATGGCTACTGTTCTGCTGGCCTTCCGGATGCAGAGAGAATTGATGGGATAATCACATGTACTCCTCCCTTCTCGCTTGCTCTTTCTCACCTAGATCGAGCTAAGGGAAAAGGTACATCCACTCCTCGTTTGGGTACTGTGCTCTCTGCATCCTTCAGACATCCCTGAGGTTCTTTGTAATTTCTCCTGACCCCTGAAAGTGAGGCTTAGCTCACCTTGTCTACTTGACAAGTCTGTTGCGAAACTCAACTGCTAAAAGGAATGTGGGCACACATTCAAAAAGGTAGGGGGTTTTATATGAAAATTATAAAAATATACAAAGCTACCATTATATATTTATATATAATTAATATGTATGTAGGATGGAACATTTTTTAGCAATAAAATTAAGATAAACATATTTTAATAACAATGTTTTAGCCTGGTTGAATCCAAACATATCCTCACTGCATACTGATAAGGCTAATTTGACTGCATTTATATGGTATTCAGTCCTTTGAAATGTTGGTGGGTTAATACTGATGTTAATAATTTTCATTCAGGCTGTAGGTGCCTGGAGTATTCGAATCACCACCTACGACACCTCTAAAGATTTGAAAAAAAGGAGAGAAATTATGCAAGGAAATATGACAACTTTAATTACAATTAAACCTCTAAATGTAACAACCTCACAAGCTTTTCTGTTAAAAATATAGATCAACGTAGAAAAAATATTTACTTTTAAACCTTTTAAACCTGGCTATTTAATGTCAAATGTAATTGCTAGAAGTAAAACTACATACAAAATAAAAGCTTTCTATTATATCATTAAGTTTTATCTCCATAATGGGTCTTGGATACCAGAACAAAAAAGAACAATATCTATATCTTTATATATCCATGATTTGACCTGAGTTAACACCAGGTATGAGAAGTCAAGGTTGAGCAATGCAAACTTGTTTGTTACTTCCCTAAAGATTTTTCACCAATAAGGACAACACATAATTTGCTAAAATATTTGGAAGATGTTAAAAATAGAGCTCAAATATTTGGCATCAGTTGCATCTATTAGGTATCATATACAGCTAATAGCCTTGTAAACCACCACATAAAATACCCTTGCTCATATACATGCATGTGTATTTATGCACCAAGATCAAGCTCAGATACTGGTAAGTCTCCAGCTTGTAGATTCACCAGGACAGACCTGGGGCAGAAGCCTGCTTTTTAGCCTCTGTGGATCCAGCTGCCTTAGCCTGCTCCTGGGGTACTTACAACTCGACTCTGCTTCCTTCCTCTTTGTCCTAAATGGACCTCCTGAGCCCGCCCAGCTGACTTCTCCATGTCTGCTCCCCAGCTTGCCTTGCCTTATTCCACTTTGCTGCTGCCTTCTTTCTGGGTTTTTGCTTTCTCTGAAGCCCCCACTTCCATCTCTCATCTCTGTCCATTCCAAATCCCACCCATTCTTCAAAACTCAACTCAAATTCTAGCTTCCCCTGGATGTCTCCCCAGAGGACCTCAGTTTGAAATGATGTCTATCTCATTTGAACACCCAGGTATGTCACCCATATGCATTTAGGCATTTATCACTATCACTTTTTATTGTAGTTATATAAATACACATCAAAGATAAGAACTTCTTAAGGGAGTAGGGAATAAGCCTTACATGTCTTCACCTACTGTGTACAAGGCATTGGGCCAAATGGTGGAGGATAAAATGCCTGCTGGTTGAGTGAGTGAATAAATGCGTGTTTATACCAATATTTATTGAGCAAGTAAGATGGGCCAGGCCTAGTCTTAGATACTGAGGTTTCAGCAATGAATAATGCATCCTCAAGGAACTAGCATGGTAGCTCATAGACAGACAATGAATAAGAAACATGCATTCATGGAGTTCCAGTTTGTGATAAGACTGGAGGTGACATGGTAGTACAGGGGGGTCTAGAGATAGGTGGTCAGCTAAGGCCCTTTGAGAAGCAATGTGTGGGCTCTGACTTGAAGAACATCAAGGACGTAGGCTTCCATACAGCCGGAGGAAGAACATTTAAGGCAGAGGGAAAAGCCAGTGCAAAATCTCAGGCCAGAAAGGAGGCTATGTGGCTAGAGCCCAGCGATGGCCTGAGAGGAGGGAGGGGAGGCAGGCAGGGGTCCTGGCATGCTGAGCCTGTGCACCATGCAGAGGAGAAGGGCTTATTCTAAATGCAATGGGGTGTCACTGAAGGGCTATAAACGGGGAGAGGCATTTTATGGTTCTTGTGTGGAGAAGGGATTATTCTGGGAAGCCACAGGAAAAGCAGGGAGGCAACAGCAGTCGTTTGGGCAGGCTGGAGTGGGCCGGGCTGTGGGGGTGACAGTAGAGAGGGAGATGTATTTGAGATGTATCTTGGGGGCTGAAGACAGGGGCTGAGGAGGGACTGGATGTGGGGTAAGGAATGTAGAGAGGCTCCTCTGGGGCAGTGGTACAAAAGGAGAGATTCAGGTGTGTGCCCGTGTGACATGAGCTCTCGCTCAGCACGTGACTGACTGGCTTTCTACTTTGACTGTTTCATCGGTATTGTTCAAGGTGAGTAGGGAATGCTGCCAGTTGGCTTCTTTGTTGAGTGGCTGGCTCAGAGCCAAGGACTTCTTGGCTTGAAAAGGCAGTTGTTTGGCACATGCAGAGTGGGGGGGGGGCAGGCAGGACTCTCCCCTCTGCTTGTTCATAGGGTGTCTTCTCGCACCTTTGCAAGCCTGGGCAGGAAGACCCGGCAGGTAGTGATTCAAGGTCCCTGGGCCTTTGGACATGACTCCAGACTCACCCCTTTCTTGGGATGAGCAGAAATAAGATGGTGACGATGCGGTGGTAGGGATGATGCACGTAGTAACCACTTAAGTGGTTAACAATATACCAAGCAGCATTAGATCACCTAGATTACTTTATGTCATTTGTAAGGGAATAAGGCAACTGAGCCTTAGAGAGGTGAAATAACTTGCCCAAAGTCACACAATTATAAAAAGCAACAGAGGCAAGCACTGAACCCAGGCTGTCTGGTTCCAATCCCCATTCACTGACTGCTAGCCTACCCTGCCTTCTTCTGATGTGATTATAATAACTTTGGGTGACATAATGCCTTCCTGACTGGATCACACTTGTCCCATGACCTGTCCACACAGACCACACATGGCCAAACCACCCACCTTGCCAGACCTGTCTGCTCATGGCCCTTGTCTGAGGCTACCCCACTTGAGAATGTGTGAAAGCAGACGGTAGCTCTGCCAGGGAAAATGAGGGCAGGCCTACTTCTAAAGGTCACATTTTATACTCGGGTAGGAAATTCATCCAAAGCCACACCTTTTGCATGAGAACTAAGGAAGCAGAATAATGACACAATGTCAACAGGCAATAGTAACACAGGGTCAATAGACAAGATTGTGGCTGGTATGGGGTTTGCGCCAAACCAAATATCTCCCTGCTCTTGGGAGGCACAGCAGGGAGTTACCCTTGGTGGAGAGACCTGCTTTCCCCTGTTTGGAATCAGATGCCACTTGTTTCCTTCACAGCCACTTCTCCTTTTCATCGTCACTGTCATTACACATGCATTGCTGGTGGTGGAACTGCGCATTTCTGTAGCCTCAGTGATTTGAGTAGATTGGAGAAAACTAGCAAATTGTATGATTTCAGTGTCTTTGGAAGTAGTTTTAGAGAGTGGCTTTAGAATTATTATGAAAGTCTGAAAAGCTTTTGCAAAAGTTCCTCATTTGCCAAAGACTCTAATTTTCTCAGGCCCAAATATAGATTTAAAACCCAACGCAAACCACTGTCTCTACTTCTGACTTGAGTCCTGGTCTTAGGGTGAAAAATGATGAAGTAGCTTCTTTTGGGGAATAAGCTACTTACCCATTCCATATAAATGAATACTTCTGGCTTTTATGACAACATATAATTTTTAATCCCGTATGACATATTATTATACTATTATTAACATAATAGGTTTCCTCAACTTCTTTCTCAGAAAAAGATGGGATATAAACACATAAAAATAAATGAAATAATACATATAGCAGTGTTGCAAGTCCAAAAAAAGAGTATCAGCTTTACAGGAGATGCAAATCCTAATGTGTAAAAGCCTATTCAGTACGTGGGTACCTTTTGGTACCTGAATACCATTTAGCAAAGCTGTCTTTAAGTAAGGATTCTTATTGTCTTTGCAGGATGAATTCACTACTCAAAGAGTGATATTTTCATCCTGAGCATAAATACTCAATTGGAGTCATCTTTCTGCAAAAAGCATGTGTAAATATGCAAACTGGCTGAGACACAGGGCTTAAGTGTACTGTCTCCAAGGATAGGCGAATGGAACTGTATGTTCACTTTAACAAATATTTATTGATTTCTGTTCTGGTTATCTACTGCTGTGTAACAAACTACCCCCAAACTTAGTGGCTTAAAACAACAATATTTTATTATTTCTCAGAGTTCTGGGGATTGATAGGCACAGCCAGGAGGTTCTTACTAGGGGTCTCTTATATGGTTGTCATCAAATGGCAGTAGAGGCTGGTATCATCTGAAGGCTCTTTTACTCATATTTCTGATGCCTGGGCTGGTTGGGAACCTTTTTTTCTACATGGCCTCTTTACATGGCTAGCTTGTGCTTCCTCACAACATGGTGGTCTCAGAGTTGGGCTTTTTTACATAGCTAACTGCTGTGAAAGACCAGGTGACATCCCCCTCCAAGAGACCCAAGTGGAAGCTGCAAAGCTTCTTATGGCTTAGAAGTCACTTAAGTAACACTTCTGCCAAAATCCATTGTTTAAAGGGATCACAGGCCAGCCTATGCCCCAAAAGTATTAGGTTAGAATTGGTCTACTGATCCGGAATTAGTGTTTTTGAATTTCCTGGCAAATATACCAGGGTAGGGGTGAAGATGCAAGATCAAGGCACTAAGAGGCTGCTCCTCCAAAGAGCTTGTTTGGGGTTTGGGTTTGAGGCTGCACAGGGTAGTGGGCAGGGGTGCAGGCCCTGGAGCCTGCTGCACCCAGCACCGCCACTTACTGGCTGTGGGAGCTCAGGAGAGTTTCCTTAACTTCTCTGACCTAGTTCTCTCTTCTGTAGAATGGAGATAGGAACTGCATCTACATACAGGGTTGGTATAGGGAGTTAATGTAAGAAAAGCACTTAGAATAGTACCTGGCGTATAGTAAGGGCCATCTAAGTGTTTGCTAACATTGCCGTTAGTGGAAGCCATCAACAAAGTGCTGGCATTATAGTTTCATGACAATGAAAGTAATTGGAAGAGCAGGTGTATTATGGGTAAGCTTTGTCTTTCCAAAATTTCCTTTAAGGTTGTTGTTATATTGTTTTAACAACAACAACAACAACAACAAACCCCTATCTCATTATAATGTTGATGTTGAAATACAAGGATGATTGTACCACTCTGTCTTTTTGTGCAGATGGGAAAGTTCTCCAATGTCCCCTAGGGATACAACTGGACCCACAGAACATGTGATGCTGGGCTCAGTGAGGCACTCATAAAGGGTTTCACGTCGTAAACTAAGAGCAGGGTCAGTCCCTGAGATGTCAGACAGCAGCTGGGGCAGGTAGTCCATCTACCGAGGTGAGTGGAGAGCCCGCACTTGGAGCCACAGGACCTGGGTGGGCTTTTGGGTCTAATGTTCAGCCATGTAATCTTGGGAAAGCCACTTAAGGCCTTGGGCTTGGTTTATGTATCTGTAAAATGGGGATAGTAAATCCAGCCTACCTCACAGCACTATGACGTCTAAATGAGAAATGAATGGGAAGGGCTTTCACAACTGTTAATTTTTTTAAAAATATTAAACATCCATATTCTAAGGGTCCAAAAAAGTCTATTTTCTGTACGCATTTCCCTGCCCCAACTCCCCTTCCCCATTCCCCCATGCACATTGTCTTCCTGGACTCAAGCTCCTTTATTTTAAGCTAAAATTTTGACTTCTATTGATATAAAAATATATTTGCGGTATGGGACATTTCATTCTAAAGGAGGTATTTTGGAGTGACTTCAGAGGACAAAATGTGCATATACTGGGCAGCTGAGGGAAGAAATGAGTATAAAAAGGAAAAGATGGCCGGTAAAAAATTTTACCGATTAGTTTGTCCAACAGTAGTCAAACTAAGATTATGTGGCCTAAGCAACTGCTTTAGAATGCACTGAGTCAGAGTGGATGGTAGGAGAGGCCTTTGTTCTCATACAGACCTGAATTCAAACCCTGGCTCTGCAAGTTACTTGACCTTTCAGAGCTGCAATTTCCCATCAGTAGAGTAGGGCAATAACACCAGTACCCAGGGTTTTGAGGACTTAACGAATTGGGGTAGGAAACACCTGGCACTTAAACTGATACCAAGCCATGCAAAGAAAGCTTACCAGGAATTTCCGCTTCTGCTTCCAGTGGCTGCCTTGGGCATTGGTGGCCACGTGGGCTTCAGTGACAGTTTTGATAAGCTCCCATTCCTCGTCCGTGGGCTCCGGCTTGTGCCCGATGGATTTCTGCAGCTCTTCCCGCCGTCTCTTCTCCCGGTTCTCCTCTATCAGCTTCCTCTTGGCCAACCTCTTGCTGTCATCCAGCACCACTGGGAGGGGAAGAAAGGTGAGCGAAGGCACACAGACAGTCCCAAGGCCCGCGGCAGACCATAGTCCTGGGGCCCCCGGTGTGGGGGCCATGGACGCACAGATGGCTCATGGGTCTCGAGGGCTGGGTCACACTGGGGCATTCCCCTCCTCACCAGCAAGTTGCCATTGACTAGACATTGTCCAACCCGAGCCCTGGTGCCAAACTCCCCACACCCAGCCAGCTTCTCAAAACAAAGCCCCGAGGAGACTTGGCCACTGGGCACCCCAGCTCCACAAAGGGTGGCCCTAAGACAGAGGGAAGTGGAGGGAGGTGAAATCCACACTACCTGCAAGATCACAGATAAATCTGTCTAGCCTGTCCTCACATTCTCTCTCTCAGGATTTCTGTCCTCCCTCCTCCCTTAAAATGGTGCTTAGGAAGGAGAACATCAGGTTAAAGAAAAGTTAAGGAGCAGGAGATGGGAGGCTCATGACCCCCTAAAGGACCCAAACTCTTCATGGCTCCCCTATGGGCTACTGGAATGTGGCTGGGCCTTCCCTGGGCCACACAGGTACTTGGTTTGCATTGCTCTCTGCCTGGTCAACCGCCTGCGGAAGTTACAGGGCCCAGGCTGTGGAAGCTAGAAAGACTTGGGTTTGAATCCTGACACCATCACGTTCTAGCTGTGTGACCTCTGGCAAGTTCCTTAGACTCTCTGAGCTTTCATTTCTTCTTGTATAAAATGGGATCAATAACATCCACTTCACAGGGTATTCAATGTTATAATGCACTATAAATGCTCAGTAAATGTAGTCATGACTTTCATCTTTGGGCAAAAGGAAAATAAGAAGGGCAGGTAGCAAGAAACCTATATTTCTGTGGTTAATTTCTAAAACAAAACCATTTCTGTAGACTTTTAGTAACTATCAATGGAATAGAAAGGCTCCGGTTTTAAATTACAGAGTCATAGTATTTTAGAACTGGAAGAGACCCTAGATATTATCTAGTCCAACTGTCTCCTTTCATAGAGGAGGAAATTGATCCAGAGAGGTTGTGACTTGCCTAAAGTCACACAGCAAATTCCTGGCAGAGCCAAGGCAAGACCCAGGACTCCTGACTCCAGTTCTACCACATCATTGTCCTAGGGCCATTTCTTGATGAAGGTGTGACCTGGTAGGAAAAGAAAAAAAGCAGACATAGCAGGAGGAAGAGAACCAAGGTGCCCAGCTGGTCCACAAATAGAATGTTAAATTTCAGCTCATCTAGATTTGATTGGATTGTCAAAGTCATGTGAGCATCCACAAATGTGGACAATATGAGTGAGTTAAATCATTTTGGTTCACTTACTAAAGGGAGAGGAGGAATAGGTAATCACACCCATAGCCCCATTTGCCCAGTGCTTCCAGTGTGCCAGGGAATGTTGCATTTGATATGCGTTACCTAATTTAATCTTGAAAACAATCCTACAGGGTGGCAATAATTTCACAGAAGGAAATTTAGGGCTTAATTCTGAAGGTCACACAGCTAGTAAGTGACAGATCTGGGACCCGAACAGAAGTTTTTCTGGTTACAGAGCCTGAGCTCTTATAATGCCTCACAAGCAAGTAAGGGGCCCTGTTCCACATAGATCTATTTCCACGCAGTCTAGATTAACCCTGAGTTTTTTTTAACTTCATAAACACTCATATCTTAAACTTCAAAATAAAACAGTAAAAGGATCTTCAACAATACCACTTCATTACAGTGACACATCTAAGCATTTGGCTCTAAGTCAATCACATTCACCTATTCTCATTAGGCATATTGTTGGCAAGGGCTGGGAGCCTTTGAAAGATAAAGAACAAACTCAGCCAGAGGTTGGTACTAACCCAGGATTTCCAGCCTAACACCTAACACACCCTCTCCTTTTTTTCAAGAGTCTTCATTCTGTCTTCTTTAATGGGACATTAAAGGACATTCCACACATATTTTTTGTTCTTGCTGAAAAAACACTATCATATAAATATAAGCCATGATTATTTCCTTTCATCAGGAAAAATCCTCATTGTATTTTCTTTTTCTCTTTCTTTCCTTTTTCCCTTTTCTTTTTTAGCTAACAGTTGGAATCTCTCACTAATGTGCAAAAAATTTATGCCAGTAGAAACCACTAACACCGATGCCTGGCAAAAGGCAGACCACACATTCTGAATGACATGATTCTTATTTTCATGATTAGATTAATTAAAGTGGTGTGCATTTCTCGCACAGTGTAGGGAGAAGAGACCCCAGGGCTAACCTCACCAGCATATGCTGTATCACTTTGAAAACTGGGTAGGACAACTTCAGCTTGGAATGTCTTTATTGCTAAAAATATAACAAACAACCAACTGCAGGATGACTCACGCAATAGCACTCAACTTTGCATCCTTCAGAAATTTTTGAACACGATGTTTTCTGCCAGTGCCCCATCTCCAAAAATGTCCATGAAATGAATTCCTGTCTCTGCTTTTGAAAAAATATTAGGACTAGTCTGTGAGGCTCTCACCACATGAATGCTGGGTGTGAACCTCTCATTTGTAACCTCTGTCTCAAACAGAGTGCTGCTGACGATCAGTCCTGAAAACGTGACAGGGGTAATTTAACTGCTTTTCCTCCCCCATCATATATGGTACTTTGTGAGTTAGGAGTTGATCAGAGACGGACAGGATGGAAACTACCCAGCAATGGCTCCCACCTCCCTTTCAGGACACGGAGAGTGAGGGGTGTTTGGGAAAGCAAGGTATTCCCCTCTCTGTCCACGCGGATTCCTGCCTTCTTTTTCTGCCCAGTTGATCTCCTTGAACCAAACCCTTTCCCAATCGACACTCCTTGAATATGAAGCAAATGAAGGTCTACTTACAATCTGTTGCCATGCCAACATAGATGCATTTTTTAAAGCGACATTCCTGGCACTGATTTCGCGTGACTTTGTCTATGACACATTTTCCTTCATATTTACAGGAATAGGATGGATGGAGATTTTTCTGAATGGTTCTTCTAAAGAAACCCTATGTGGAAAAGAAAGACCCAAGACAATAGTTTCATATTTTAGAGAAATACATGATTCCAGAATTTTGTGTCCATATAAATATGAGGTGAATTGTCTTGGACCTTAACCTGTATCTGGACCTCTAGCTCTACATACTCAAATATGGGACAATTGGTCCAAAGGGATCTAGAGAATTTTAAATCTGAGCTGAAGGACTTGGGGTCAAAGGACTACAGGGTCAATGCCTTTTTTGGCATTCATTCAAGGAAAAGAGGCCAATAGGAAAATCTAGTGCTTGCTTTTATTTTTTCCTATATTGTTTATTTATATATTTAATATTTATATTTCCTATCTTATTTATTCCTTATATTATTGAATCATGTAAATAAATTACATTGTCTTGTTTCATAGAGTGTCATAATTATGTTTCTAAATTAAATTACATGGAGCTTTGCTACTTTATACTGGGAAATAATAGAGCCAGATCCAACACCAAACAAATAAATAAATGAATAAAAGAGCCAGATACTTATAAGACTATTAATTAACAATTTAATCATTTGGTAATTAAATAGATGCATTAACTGCCTTTAGAGGTTTGGTTTAATTCTTGTTTTTGACTCTTGAGATGGCCATAACTAGTTCATTTAACCTTTTAAACAATAGTACTTGGGGAGTAGAAATTTCCATGTTTTTTACCGAATTTTTTCCATAGCTCATTGCATTGGAATGCACTTTTAAAGCACTCTTTCTCTCTAGTGTCTGTAAACACACACCTACAAGTTCAGTATGTTTCTTCCTTTCTTTTTTTATTTTTTTTGAATTTTTTTTTTCCAAAAATTTTATTGGGGGAAAACTACAAAACATTTACAGTACAATGTTTACAGTCACAATTTGTAGTGAGCTGATTTCCCAAAATATATTACCACTCAAGTTGACTTATCTTGTTACATTCAAAAACC